>PVJH01003312.1:0-145105 GCA_004026705.1 Nesogale talazaci
CTAAAGTCAAAACTTCTTAAAATGTTCAACATAAACTGGCTTTCACTTGACAGTTCTCCAGTCTCACTGCCCACCTGTGGCACTGCTTCCAGTCTGGCCTCAGCCCCTCCTCTGGAACCAAGTATTCGTTAAATGGTAGTGCTCCATACTGCTCTATTTTGCTTGTTAGTGAGAAGTCTTTGGTGGTCCTTTGACAGAATGCTTGCTTCTCATGCAGAGAGATGCAAATTATTCTTGGGCCCATCCGCAGCCACCAGAGAGCTGTCATGGAAACATGCATGTTGCTGTGACTGACTCTGAACTGCTTTCAGTGGAACCTCCCGGTTAAGATGAACTGAAACAAAGGCCTGGGCATCTCCTTCTGAAAAATAGCCAATGAAAACCCTCACAGGAGGCTTTCTTTGAATTGTATGTGTGTGATCCAAGTGAGTTTTATGATAAAGGTTTCCTGATTTTTTTTTTTAATTATAAAAAAATCTCCATATACTCTTTTTTTTTTTTAATTTTAAGGCATCACTGCCCTCAGGTGGTGGGAGTAGGAGGCCCAGCCTTTGCTCCTGGGAGCTGGAATTGAACCTCCATCCCAGTGGGCCGCAGTCCCGCGCACAACCACTACGCCACCGGGGCTCAGCCCAATATACCCTTTTTATATGTTTGATTTCCTTAAAAAAGAAACAGCATATTAATAGAGTTTACAAATATAATTTCTGATGACCCATGGCCTTTGAGGGAAGTAGGAGTAAAATGTGAATATATATATATATATATTTATATATATAGGTGTGCACATCTGTGCATGTGTGTGTGTATGAAGAATTATTAATAATTAGCCAGATTCTTTCTGAAGAATGGTGATTTGGTCATTTTCATTCTGTACTGTGTAAAAGGAAATTTTTCATAGGAGTTGGCCAGCAATTGACATTGTCTATAAAAGTCATTTGGTTTCAGATGGAAAGTTTACACTGAGTAACAAAGTATTTATCTGTGTTAAGAGGAGTAGGGGAGGCTTTCATTCTGCGAAGTACATTATTCTATCCCAGGAAGAAACACAAGGTTAGCTGTGGGGTATGATACATTCTCCATTGTTAGAGTTACAGTTCAGACTATCAACTTGGTATCCACTTGGATACTGTTTTGTGGGTTTAACAACAGGGCCTTTAATCTGGAGGTGGGACAGGCTGGGTTAATTATTTGACACAGCTGCATTACCCATTAGCTGTCCATCAGCTTTTGTTCTGCTCTCTTCAACATGGTAGCGCCACTCATAGCTGCAAGGTTGCTACTGCAGTTCCAGCCACCATGTATAGCCATGACCACCTGCAGCTAGGAGTAGTGTTTCTTCCCCAACGTTTCAACCGGAAGAAAAGCTTTTCCCAGAAATCTTTCTGTTCAGTCATATGTTCTTTTTTCTAAGCCACTCCTTGCTAGGAAAGTGAACTTCTCTGTTTTAGGTTTGGACAAATTGCCCTTTAGCCCCAAAGAGTGATCACAATGAAGAATTTCTGTTCCTTAGGAAGAAGGGAGGTGAGGGCTGAGCCCCGGTGGCGTCAGTGGTTGAGTGCAGGACTGCGGCCCGCGGGCTTGGCGGTTCAAATCCAGCGGTGGCTCTCAGGAGCGGCACTGGGTAGCGCCTACGACCACCAGAGGCAGTGATGCCCCCCTCCCAAAAAAGAAGGGAGGTAAATGCTGTCACGTCTAGTCAGAGGCTGCCATGAAAACTGCTTGTATCTAACTGGATAAGGGTATCTATTTAGTTGTAATTTGCATCCTCTAAATTAGATTAGAGGCATACTAAATTAATTTATAATAGGGCTATAAACTATAACAGCCGATTAGGAACATTATAGATACAGATTTGGGCTTTGTTTTAAATGATTACACTGATTTCGTTCTCACTGCCATTTCTAGTCTAAACTGAAAGTTAGTGCATCTCAAATATTTGATGTTGACACTTAGGTATCACAGCAAATATGAGATTCCTTTTTAAATATTTACACTATGCTTCTCTTTTCCAGATCTACTATTTCTGATCTCTTTTACGATACACTTAAGAACTCATTTAAGCCCCTTCCTCCAAAAGCTTCCAACATAGTTAGCCCTTTACTCTTTCTTATCTTTCCCCACTGACCACTTTCTCTCCTCACTTTCAGACTCCCTGGAGACTATTAATTGCTCTCACCTAGACCAGGTAAATATTTTAACTTTTCCCCCTTCTTTTTTTAAAATGGCTTGAAGGTAGATAAAGTAAAGCGCCAATCTTTTTTGTTACCCTGTGGTTTACAGGGTGAATCATAGCTATACTCTACCCTCCGTCCTCTATAAGATATAATAGCATCCTGTCCTCAGCATTTGTTGTGACTCTTCAGAAAGCCCTAATCTTCTACAGCCCATTACCACCCTGAATGCGCCAGATCTCATCAGAAAGCCCTAACCAACAAGGACACTCTTACCTTTTTAAGTTTTAAGATTTCAGATACTTGAAATAGCCTAGCATGGAAAAAGAAACCCCCCCAAAACCTTCCAGCATGATTGATCAAAACCAAAACCAAAACTTTTTAAGATGCATAGGCTCAGGTTTACAGAGCTGACCATCTGTTTTCCATTCCACAGTTCGTTCCCATTTGTGTATCGTTCAGTGTATCATTGCTTATCACATTCCCTCCTTGTGTTTCCTCGCTTCCTCCTTCCATAATCCTTCTATGGTTTGTCTGGGTTGAATGTTGCCATTTTGATCTTAGATGGCTGATTTTTCTAACACCAGGTGAGTTCAATTCCAGACTTGAAGAGTGACTCAGGGCTTTAAGCCTTAGGGACTCACCTCTGCTCTCCCAGTCTGACCAGTAAACACTCTCCAGGGCCTTCTAAGGTGGTCCAGCAAAGCAGGTAGTAGTGGTAGCCAGGTGCCGTCAAGGCATTTTTAGGCGTGAGGTTTATGGAGAGTTACATGGCTCATTAGCTCCTTAGATTACTTGTTTTCATCTGTCTTTTGGAGTTCATCACTCTTGCTTCCTCTGCACAGGTGAAGCCCAGGAGCTACACCTTAAATCAGAGCTTCTCGAACTTTTCCCACTTGCAGCCCCCAAGCAGAAATTTACGCTTTTTCCACTTGTAGCCCCTGAGAAATCTGCCCTGTTAGGAACATATTTGATTCATTAGATATTTTTTCTGAATTAGATTTCAATAATTGTGTATTCAGAAACCAGACCCACGGTTTAAGAAACTGCCTTATATTGATATTCACAAACTTTTAAGAGCCCAGTGACTACTCCCCAAAGTAGGATGTGCAAAATTGTGAACTTTGTTAGACCAGTTGACCTTGGTGTCCCCTGAGACCAGGGTTGTTAGCACTGAGGCCCAGCAATTTGCTCTCTCAAAGTGCTTGGTTATGTCTAAGAACTTTTCATAACTGTTCCTCCTGTATGTTCCACTGCATTCTTGGATATATTTGCAACACAGGTAAATATACCCATGCAGAATATCCTCTCTCATATTCATAAATCCACACCACTCCCCCTTCTACATTTATTCAGCCTGAGTGTTATCTATGTATCTATTTATAGATCACTATTAGGGTAGGATTATATATAGAACAGTATTTATACCTCTGATGTCTTTAACTCTTATGTGCTTCCTAGTGTTTTTCCTCTGCATCCATCATTTTCTGCCAACCTTCCTATTACAAGGAAGTACTAAAAAAAACCCAAACAGAATTTCTCCCCACAAAGCTTTGTATTTACTACACACACACACACACACACACACACAAACAACAACAACCTTATCACTTTAAAAGTACCCTCCATTACACGTACAATGTTTGTCAAGTCTGCTATTCCATTCTTGGAAACATTTCTCAATCTCATCTGTTTGGATGATTGACAGCACCTCCCTCATTTTTTCCTTCAGTTCTTTTGCATCATCAAATCACTGTCCTCTCCTATCCCTCTTATTCATGGAAACAGAAGAATCGGGTTGAGGTCAGGTGAGTAAGGTGTCTGGGACAAGAGAGGCATGTTGTTTTTGCCCAAAACATGCACACTGAGATGGTTGTGTGAGCAGGTGTACTGTTGTGGTTGCCAAACCAGTCCCCTCGTCTGTCTCAGGTCTCTTTTGTCGCGCGCTGGCATGCAGTCTTTTTAGAGCCTGTGCACAGAAGCTCGATAAACAACCCGACCCGGTGGCATGAACTTCAAAAGCACTGCAAGTTGGTGTTTTTGTCCATTTGGGAAATTGACAGATGTCCCAATGAAATTTGTCATCAATCGACATTTCACCTTTTTAAAATGAGAAAGCCACTCATACACTTGAATTTTCCCCGTCGAGCTGTCCTAGTATGCTATGTTCGACATCACAAAAATGTTCTGCAACATTTTTCCCAAGCAGGAAACACAATTTCTTGGCTACACACTGTTCTCTTAAATCAGACATCATAAAAAAACAAGGTTTCGAGGGTAACTGCTTTTACACAAAAAAATTCACTGTGACCACAGAGAACTTTCCCAGGTGATGCCACTGGGTGTACCAAGTCAGAACAAGTCGTCCAATGCTCACCAAATGGGGAAAGTGCTTACTTCAAAAACTCCACTCAGGGGCTGAGCCTCGGTAGCATACGTGGTTGAGTGCGGGACTGCGGCCCGCAGGCTTGGTGGTTCAAATCCAGTGGCGGCTCTCAGGAGCAGCACTGGGTAGCGCCCACAGCCACCAGAGGCAGTGATGCCCACAAAACAAAAAAACAAAAAAACTCCACTCAGCCCAGTTAGTAGGTCTTTTTGTTGTTGTTAATGCCCCCAGTATATTGCCTTTCCCTTTATCCAAGTTAACCCTTCGTGTCTACCTTGCTTAAGGATTTATCCTCCTTTTCCACCCCTGTAACCATCTAAGAACATTTCTCAGTATAATAATCTTTCTTTGACTTTTTACAATAACAATCTCATACAGTATTTGTCCTTTTGTTAACCAATTTCCCACAACACAGTATCCTTCTGGTTCATCCATTCGATGGGGCTTTGCAGATTCTTCGTCCATATTATTTAATGTTGAGAATGATCACTTTAAAAATACATTTTTCTGGGCTGAGCCCCGGTGGCGTAGTGGTTGTGCGCGGGACTGCGACCCACTGGGACGGAGGTTCAATTCCAGCAGTGGGGCTGGGCCTCCAACTCCCACCACCGGAGAGCAGTGATGCCCAAAAACAAAAAAACAAAACAAAAATACATTTTTCTAACATAAGTACAGTTTTGTTTGTAAATGGAAACAATACATATGTATTTTTGGGGGGGCATCACTGCTCTCTGGTGGTGGGAGTAGGAGGCCCAGCCCCACTGCTGGAATTGAACCTCCATCCCAGTGGGTCGCAGTCCCGCGCACAACCACTACGCCACCGGGGCTCAGCCGGAAACAATATTTTGTATGATGGTGAGATGTTAACCACTTGTCTGTTAAATTCCAACTTAAGGCTCAGAATTGTTAATGATAATGATAGCATCCCTCTCCAAAAATAGCTCAGATTAATTAGAATATTTTTCTCATCTTAAATATTATGTGTCCTTAAAGAACTATACAGATCATTCCTGGGGTAATAGACAGCAATAATGCTGTTCTCTGTATTCTAGACCAGGACTCTAGATCAAACTATGGTGTAGATCAAACTACGTCCCATGGGTCACATGTGGTCCTCTGAGGGCATTTACCTGGCCCGTCAGGTGTTTTTGCTGCTGCTGCCATCCTTATCAGCGACTCATCCCTGGCCTGCCATGAATTTGTTCATAGTTTGGTTTTTAAGCTATAGTCCAGCCCCCCAGTGGTCTGAGGTACAGTGAACTGGCCCTCTGTTTAAAAAGTTTGAGGACTCCTGTTCTAGACTTATATTATTTGGGGACAATCATTAGAAATTTGCAGGCTATCTTATAGCTCTTTGAGGAGATAATAAGTGAGTAAACCTGCAGCCAACTTAAGGATTTGGTGAACTTTTGACCTGATAGAAAGGAGCTGTGAATATTGGGTATGCTGAAGGATCTTTCTGAACTTGAAACTTGATAAAAATGGAGCACTGTTTAGTGTTATGTTTTAGTCACAAAGACATTTTTTCATGTTTGAAAAACCTAATGTTTCTGTGGTGGCAAATTATGACACTGTAGTTTCACTTGAAGGAGTCTTGATGACGTCGTGGGTTCCGTCGTGTTGGGCTGCTAACCCCCAGGTCAGCCACGTGACCTGCCCGGCTGCTACTCCTCGGGAGAAAGATGTAGGGCCGCTATGAGTCAAGATTGACTTGATAGCAGTGAGTGTAGTTCCATCTTGTTAGGCTTCATAGTTCCTCTGCCAAAAAACTTAGTTTTAGAAAGTATACGCACAAACTCAGAGGGATCCTAGACTTGGAAACATCTTAGAATTTGTGCAAAAACAGAAGACAGACTGAGGAAAGAGGAGAGAAGACTGCAAAGGGAGGCAGTGTCTAACATGCATGGCAGGACCAGAGTGCTGCAGAATACCTCAGCTCCAAGCTAAGCTGGGCAGCAGTTTTAATCCCTTCTTTGTCAAATCTCTGAAGCCACTCTTTTTTCTCACACAATGCTAAAATATATACATTTTTTTCTTGAACATCTATGGAAAATGGATTATACTTTGATCCAACTTTGCTAGCACACACTAATTCTATTGAAAAAGATCTATATTGACCTTGGTGAAAATTATATAGGTTTCTTATAAGTGCTAGCGCAGTATATGAAGAAGCATTCATTAATAGGGTTCTTCAGAATATTTGGTGATGGTATTTCTGGGAGAATAGGCAGAATAGAAGTTAAAGTAGGAAAACATCAAGTGGATAATTAGAACAGGGGAATATTATTCTATATTTTGCTTCTTTTCTTGCTCATTACTACACCAAGTAAACCCAGTGTTGAGAAGGATTTTAGTCATAAGTGTATAGAGAAAAAAAAAGTTTTTTAAAGAAATACTTATTAAAAAAGAAATGATCTTTACTGTAAATAACTTGGAGAGTTTTTGCAATGTAACTAGTCGGACTGTTTATTTGGGTTTTCCAGCTGGTAAATGTTTGTGTATTACTATTATGTGTTACCATTTTTAATCTGTTTCTTAAGTAATTAATGATTTTTTAATTTCAGATGATTAAAAAATGTCAAATTTGACAACAATAATTGTCTGTCTTCTCACTCATGTTTTAATAGCTCCCACCCCCAACCAGTGTATTGGGAGTTAATACAGATGTCATATAGTGCTAGTCCAATTACATCAAACAGTCTTAGGCAATTGGTACCACAGTTTCAAAACATTATTTTCCTTCTTAAACTCCTTGACATCAACTCCCTTTACACACATACACCAAAGTACACACCGCCTACCCTCCAACCCTTATTCTCCTTGCTGTCCCTTTAAGTTCATCAGTTCTGGGTTTCATATTCTGAAAAACAGAAAAACGTATAACAAAAATTCAATTACAAAACACACCTGAGAGAAACCCCAATATAAGCAAACCTACAGAAAATGTTGAAAACCAGATAAAGCGTATTATGCTTCAGAGAGGAGATCAACTGTCAAGGTTTTAACTGTTCAGGTTAGGTTTATTATTTTATAGTCCTCTCTAATGCATTCCATTCTGTAACCAGTTTCTTCTCATCCCTCTATGATGGATAGAAGGACTTCACTGAGAGCTTATTTCCTGTTAGATCTCCCAAATGTATCTTGGGCTCCCACTGTCATTCATAACCTTCTGCAAACCAGATACAGTTTAGGCTCTGATACTATTCCCTCCTTCAGCTTCAGATTATATGATTTACAATCCTTCACTGATGTTGGGGTTAAATGCTTGAAGAAAAATCTGATCAGATTGTAGTGAAATGTGAAATTACTTTAGAACATTGAGATACTTTTAGTTCTCTGTTGTATTTAAACCTTACTATATTTTTTATTTAAAAGGGAAAGAGGTCTTCGTATCATTAGGTGCTTTTGCTCTCAAGTCATTTCCAACTCATAACAAACCTGTGTGCAGCAAAACAAAACAGTGCCCAATATCGTACTGTCTCCACAATTTTTTCTATATTTGAACCCATTGTTGCAGCCAGTGTCAGTCCATCTCATTGATGATCTTCCTTTTCACTGACATGTTACTTAGCCAAGCATGGTGTCCTTCTTCAGAGACTGGTCCCTTCTGCTCACTTGTCTAAATATATGAGATGAATTCTTGCCATACTTATTTCTAAGGAACATTCTGGCTGTACTTCTTCCTTAGACAGAGCTGTTCTTTTTCCTGGCAGGCCATAGTAGATTCAATAGTCTTCCCCATGACCATAATTCAAATGTCATCAATTGTTTTTCAGTCTTCAACTTTCCCATGCATATGAGGCAATTGAAAATATATCGCATCTTGGGTCAGGTGCACCTTAGTGCATTGACATCTTTGCTCCTTAACAGTTTAAAGATTTGTAGTAGATTTGTCTAAGACCATATGCCATTTGATTTTTTGACTGCTGCAATAGTGTTGGATACAACTCCACTTAGCATTATGCTATTTATTAGTCCAGTTAAGCATTACTGTTTATAGGGAGGTGTCATTTTCACTGAGAGCTGTAGTCTTTGATCTTCATCACTAAGTGTTTCTTCAAGTTCTCTTTACTTTGCAGCATACAGAAAATTTGTTTAAAATAACATTGACATTCATGCTTTGAAAGTATACTAAAAAGGAAAACAACAACAAACAAAAGTATACTAAACGGAAATAAAATTTAGATACATGAGTTTTATTGCCCAAATTATCCTTCTCATAGATATATTATGTGATTATACATGTGAAATATATATATTTATGAGTATGCATATTCACTTAATGGGCATGTATTCACATATATTCATTTAGTGTTTTAATGTAAAACATTTTAAATTGGAAAGCTGGTATAATTTATAATGTTTTTTTAAAAATTCACCATATGGCTAGGATAATTTGTCAATTTAGGTATAATATTCAGTAAAGTCTAATTAGAATTTTATTAAAAGTGAGCATTTTCTGTTTTGATACAGTATTATTTGACAAGGATTGCACACTAGTCTTTAAATTTTACATGATTTCATTTTCTACCAAGTTGGCAGGTGTTAGCTGTCTATAATTATAACTGAGTAATTTTTCAAATGCTATTCATAGCCTAAACACAGCAAGAAATTCTTCCGATCATGTGATACAGAACAAGGCTTACAAAATAGAGGTGGAGTGATATATTCAATGGTACTGAAGGATATATTTAAGGGAAGCTTTTTAAAAACTAATAAAAACCATGATTTAAATGACCAGGAAACAGGATTTTTCAAAAGATAAAAGATCTCAAGGTTGGTGAGGGTGATTATACCTTGTCAAATTAAGATGTGTATGTCTGCTTTTTCATCGAACAAGTTGATGTATATACTGGTGTATGTATGTGCACATATAAGAATGAAACATAGTTTTACATTTATTGATGACAAACACTTTGAGTATGATAAATAACTGAAACTTTATTGTGACAGTATAGGTTTGCCACCGAACCCAGTGAATGCTTTTCATCTTGTTAATTTGGTGTTTATTGCGCACCTGCTACATAACAGGCCCTAAATGATCTGTCATTTGACGTGGCAAAGAAGAGGCTGTAAGTTTTATTTGTAATAGACATTCTACTAAGAAGCAGCAGCTTTGTATTCTTTTTTCTTTGTTCTATTTCACTTTCTGGCCATCTATTCTAAATATTTAAAGCTACACTTTGATTAGAAATTGTACTTCAGAGTGATTTAAAGATTATATTGAATTTTATTTACCAGCCATGCGCTCATGAACATGCTAGGCTCAATTTCGTTTGTTTGTTTGTTTGTTTTTGGGCATCACTGCTCTCCGGTGGTGGGAGTAGGAGGCCCAGCCCCACTGCTGGAATTGAACCTCCGTCCCAGTGGGCCGCAGTCCCGCGCACAAGCACTACGCCACCGGGGCTCAGCCCTAGGCTCAATTTCTTTTTGTTTTGTTTTGTTGTGATTTTTTTGTGTGGGGAGGCCATCACTGCCCTCTGGTGGGAGTGGGAGGCCCACCCTTTCTCCTGGAGAACTGCTACTGAATTTGAACCATCAAGCCAGTGGGCCGCAGTCCCGCACTCAACCACTACGCCACTGGGGTTCAGCCGAGGCTCAATTTCCCCAGGTGTGAAATGACATTAATGTATAATCTACCTTGTGATTGGATTGTAAAAATTGAAGGAGATGATATTGCTAAAGCATTTTGTAAATGTCGATGTACTGTTTAATTATAAATAAGCTCTTCAGTTTTAATTTACAAATAAGTAAAAGGAGAATATAATAAGGCTGACTTTATATGGTAATTTTGAGGATTAAATGGGTCAAGCACATAGTGAATGTTCAATGAGTATCAGCATGAGCTGGTACATATTAAGTGCTCAATAATATTGACATTAATAATCATTTTGATCTAGGTCTTTCAATTGAGCCAAACATTAAACTGGCATTGCCATTAACCAGAAGTTCTTAACCTCCCTAATGCTGTGACCCTTTAATACAGTTCCTCATGTTGTGGTGACCCCCCACAACCATAAAATTATTTTCGTTGCTACTTTATCACTATAATTTTGCTACTGTTATGATTAGGGCGACCCCTGTGAAAGAGTCATTTGACCCCCAAAGGGGTTGAGAACCACTGCTGTATACGTAGGTAGTCCTCAGTTTTCATATAATTGACTTTCGTGCATCCTATGTTTTATATCAACATTTTTTTGTTTTGTTTTTGGGGCATCACTGCCCTCTGGTGATGGGAGTAGGAGACCCTGCCTTGCTGCTGCGTTTGAACCTCTAACCCAGTGGGCTGCAGTCCCACGCACAACCACTATGCCACCGGGGCTCAGCCCTATATCAACATTTTTTAACACCCCTCAATTGCCTTTTATACATTAAATTCTGTTTTCTCATGTCAACGGATAAATGTTGATGTCTAGTTATGCCATGGTGATGCTTCTAACAGCCACTGCTGAGGATGAGTGCTGGTTTGCCTAGAGGTTTGTACCATGGTGTTGGTAGGTCTTTAGCACCCATCCCTCCTCCTTGGAGTCCAGCACCATTGTGCTATGCCAGTGTGGCACCATCAAGGTGATTTCATGCCATCATTGTGAGTAATTCAGACAAATACCCAAAGAGCCTCTGCCCAAGTACCTGGACAGTATAACAAGATACTGGCCAACAACATGGGCTTTAAAGTTGGTCAGACCAGAGTTTAAGTCTGGCTCTGCCAGACTCCATGACCTTGGGCAAATTACAAAACCTTAAACCTCAGTTTGGTCACAGAGGTGTGAGGGTTAAACGTGGTAACCTGGCTCAGAGGATTGTCTCCTTACACAGGCATGGGGGAAGAAGAGATATGTATATTAGTTCCGCGTTACAATAGGCCCCTATGGGTCATTCAAGTCTCCAGGCAATTGGGGAAGTTTCCACCTATTTTCCAGGTTCTCTAGGTCTAGAGGAAACCACGCCTCCAGGAACCGAATAAAACAATCAAACAATCCTGTTGTAGCTCTCTGGAAACCGGATCCCCTTATATCAGGTTAGTCTGCTATTCCACTGAAGGGTATTTGACCTACAAATATACTTCAGGGATGCATAATATACAAAAAGTAAACGTTAACTTCTATGTCAGGGTTTGTGTGTAACCAGTAAAAATGACTCTTTTGAGTCTGGTCTATTCATGCTTACTGACTTTATTACTGGAACTGCTTGCCTTGAAAGTGTACTGAGGAGACTGATCAGCGTTCCTACTCTGCTTCCCTCAATAGGGGCCTGACATACTAAGCAGAAAGTTCCCCAAACCTCTCCTTTGACTCTTGCCAGAGAACTGACCAACCCAGATAGTTTGATGTGATTGAAAACTGTAACTTACATTGCCCAAAAGGTACCTCAGAAGAGGTAACTGCACTTTAAAGAGGTGTTTTGAGTTCTTGAATTTGGATGTCAGAGGCATCCTTGGGCACCTCCCAACCTCCCTTATGTGCCTTCCTATTACATCTGGCGGCTTGAAGTGGGTATTGGAGGCAGCTGGTTCTCCTATGTAATATAGAAACTGCTGTGATGTTGGAACCAAGGTATCTTAAGTCATTCTTGTGAGTCTGATACCCCTTCTAGTTTTGTAGCATATGAACTTCTGAATTCAGTGTGAGGAAGAGGTATCTTTATGTCAAGCATTTTTCTCCGTCCTCTGTATATATGAATTCATTCAGTCTTTATAACAACACTTTCAAGGGCAGTTGTTATTAGTACTTCCATTTTATACACCAGGAAAAATCAAGGCACAGACAAGTACATTGGCCAAGTTATCATAAGTCCTAAGGGGAGGAGCCAATTTTGAAACCCAGGCAGTGAGACTGCCGGTTCTATCCATTATGCTGTTGGGTCTACATCAGCAAGGGCCCTGGCGGGTTAGTGGGTTAGCAGTTGGGCTGCTAAGCACAAGGTCAGCAGTTGGAAAGGATCTGCTGCCCAGGAGAAAGATGAGGCTTTCTGCTCCTGTAAAGATTTACAGCCTTGGAACCCACCGAGGCAGTTCTACCTTGCCCTAGCTGGTGACTGTGTGTCCGAATTGACTCAGTGACAGTGAGTTTGGTTTATTTATTTGGATTCAAATAAATCCTCATTTGAATAAGGATTTGATATATTAAAGTTCCCTACAGTGAAAATATCTTACGTTTTAAAAATTATTTTTCCTTCATGATGAAACTCAGAACTTTGGTGCTTCTAAGGGAAAACATGTTCTCTGGTGTTATTAAATTGCATATCAAATTCTTATTTAAACCTTGACCCACCTGGCAATTGCCTTTGAACCCTACTAAATCTTGGTGGTTTACTCTGGCATGTGATTTTCATTACACTGTCTGTCATAAATTGCAGGGGATTGCGATGATGTTCTGGACCATGATCCTGGAGATTCTATGTATCTGTACATGAAGAAATTTCCAAATGAGATGATTTTTCATTTTTTTAGTGCATTGCCTACAAGAAAATTTGGTATATTTCCATGAGTAATAGACTCAAGACTAGCTCTGAATGTTAAAAGAGCATTCTCCTAGCTCGTTCATTGTTGCCATGACAGTGCTGGCAGTTCGAGTGTTGTAGTAACTCCTTGCAATGATCTTATTTTAGACCCTACCGTTCGCAGTGCTGAACATCCCCTTCCCCGCCCTGCAAGTAACTAGTGGAAAAGTACTGGTGCTGCTCACTTTGTCTCAGAAAGACTGCGCCATTGTGGGCTTAAAAAAAAGAGTGTAGGAGTGTGGAGTATTTTTCCTTTGGATTATGAATGTTTGAAATTTCCCAAAATATGGTATTGCATTACATGACACACAGCAAGTTGTTTACAGCTGAAAAATGAAAAGGGACTCCATTGTCTCAAGGCCCGATTGCATAATTGCCCCGTGCTCCTATAGAAGGCGTTCTTCCATAAGTGTGCCTCCCAGGCATGCTTTAAAGGGCTTGGATGCCTTCACTCAGTTTTTATGGAAAGTGGGCATTAGAACCAGAAAGGATTGCGGGAAAGTAGCACAGGAAAGCCCTTCTTGCTGTGCTTTTTCCATAATTCCTCATTTCTCTCAGCAGATTAGACCATTTTAATCTTGAGTTCTTGAATTTCCAACTCAGGTAAGTTATATAATGATTGGAAGAAATAACCCAGTTTAACCTGGGTTTGAGGTGTTTTTCAGCTTTCTTGCATAATATTTTGTACATTTGATTTTAAAGTACTTCCTTGATATTTCTTATTGCATGCCCATTATAACCATTCCATTAGGCACAAGGTATTTTCATACTGGAAATAGTAAGTACCACCTTAACAAGCCTTTGCATTCTAGTTGTTAGGTTCAGAGTTTGAATAGATATCTATGGCATATATGCTAAAAAAAAATCTATGCTGTGTGTACCACATGATGGAGTGAAATAACTTTGACAACCGACCTTGCCAAAAAAGAAGGAAAATCTGAACGCTATAATTCCTTTGCTAAAGGAGTAGTTCCTCTTTCTTACATGTTGCATAAACAAACTTTGGACGGAGACTGAGGAGTGGGCCACGGGTGCATGTCAGGCAAGGCCTTCGCTCTGCTGCTGCTGCTGCTTTTTTTCACTTTAACTTAGGAAATTCCAAGTGTAAATTTTCACTCTAACTTAGGAAATGTCTGTAAACAGACATTTCACCCTACTTTGCCTTTACATCAGGTGATGAGAGTTTATCAGAAGTGCTTAAGATTATTCCCTTTATGGTAATCAGAGGAAAAGGTGCCTAGTCTAGGGTCCCTGCGTGGTGTAAAAGCTTTAAGCACTCGGCCCCTAACCAGAAGATTGGCAGTGAGCATCGCGCAGCCTCCTAAAAGGCAGGTTAGGAACACGCATTGAAGAAACCTGGAGGACTGGAGAAAAGTCAGCCGGGGATCTTGTTAAATGGCAGATCCTGGAGGGCTGTGCAAACCCTCAGATGGAAGCTGCATAAATCCGTGGGAAGCCCTGAGGAAACAGACCCAGGAAGGTTAACTCTTGTGGTGAGTGGGGTCAGGAAGCACCGCTGACTCCTAACTCCCTTCCCAGCCACTAAGCTGCATGATACATTCCTTCTTTTTTCCTTTGCAATGCGTATGTATTCTTGTGGGAGCGCTGGTGCCATAGTGGTGACATGTTGGGTGGCTAACCTCAAGGTCAGTTCAAAACCATCAGCCACTCCAACTGGAAAAGAGGAGGCTTCCTCCTGTAAACAGTCACCGCCTCAGAAACCCACAGGGACAGGTCTGTGCTCTACCCCGCGCGAGAGGCTCGCCGTGGGTCAGAATTGACTTGCCGGCAGTGAGTGAGTGCCTACTGGAAACTGACTTAGAGTCAGCGTGAGGAAAATACTATGTGTGTAGAGTGTTCTAGTATTTCAGAGCAAGGACAGTTCAAGATGGGCTGGAAAAATGCAGACTACTTATTGCAGCAGATGCATTTTAATGTAATAGTGAACCTTTATCCTCGGTTCACATCTGGTGGTTTACGCAACCATACTCTGCTTTGGCCCCTACTGGCCCCCGCAGGGCCTCTGAGGACTGGCTGGAAGTCACTAATACTCTGTTGTGTTTTCTACAGACTTCATTTTGGGACTGGGTTTGATTTTTATGGCCTCCTCCCCCCCTCCTTGGTCCATCTGTCAGTGCATGCATGAACAGTCTCCTCTGAATGTTGAACTGAGGAATGATCCACTTCCAAGCTTACTCTCATGGCTCCTGGTAAGATTCCATTCTTTGAGGATGTTGCACGGAGGGCCTTTGTTCTTAACTGACAGTTGGTTAGAGGTTGCCCATGGTTTCTTGACACATGGACCTCACCACGTGCTTCATCAGAGGAAAAACATGGAGAGAAGCAGAAGAAAGTATGTTAATGACCAGCAATGACATTTTAAAAGGATGAGAACATAAGGGGAACTAGATAAATAGAAAGGAGACAACCAGAAGAGAAAGAATAAGGATTTGCATGCATTGTGAAGGATATAACCAATGTCACTGAAAATTTTGTGTAGATATTGTTAAAGGGGAACCTAAATGTCTGTGTAAGTCTTCACTGAAAGCACAGTAAAATACTGTTTTGAAAGAAAAGTAGCTCAGCCCCAGTAGCATAGTAGTTGTGTGCGGGACTGCGGCCGACTGGCTTGGTGGTTCAAATCCAGTAGCAGCAAGGCTGGACCTCCCACTCCTACCAGAGGGCAGTGATGCCTATATATATAAAATAAATAAATCAAGAAAAGTAAAAGAAGTCCATGATTTTATTAATATCACATCCCATTTGAAAGGATATCACATCCCATTTGCTTTATATAATTCTTCAGAAGAAAGAACCTAAGGACCTCCTCCTTAGGTCCGGTCTACACAAGAGGGAGTAGATTACACAAATGAAGGAATGCTTGGAGGCTCAGGGATTGTTGGGAACCACTTTAGAAAAAGCCTGACACACTATCATGTCTCCTAGAGGCACATGGCAGGAGGAGAGGGCCTCTCTGCTCACTAGAAAGAGAGCCGTGGGGGCTGAGCCCCGGTGGCGTAGTGGTTGTGCGCAGGACTGCAGCCCACTGGGATGGAGGTTCGATTCCAGCTCCACGGAGCAAAGGCTGGGCCTCCTACTCCCACCACCTGAGGGCAGTGCTGCCCCCCCCCCCCCCCCCCCCAAAAAAAAAAGAAAAAGAAAAAGAAAGAGAGCCGTGACTGAGGATATGAGCCCTGGAACTTAAGCAATGTCCAGAGTGGTTGCACACACTAGTGAGAGCATGCCATTCCCCAGAAAGCCCCATAGCAACAGATGAGCCTGCCCAGAGTTATTCTTCCCCAGGGTCTGCCCCCTCTCTAGCTTGGACCCACAAGCCTGTGTGCTTCCATCCTCCCCTCCTTCTCTCCCTGCGCCCAATGCTAGCCTCCCGTTTTTCCGGTGCCATCCTAGAGTGCTTCCTGCTTTCTGCTCTTTGCTTTAAAAGTAAAGCAACATTTGTCCGAAAGGTAGGAATTTTCAGACAGCTTTTCTTTTGTCATGTGATGATCATTTAATGAGCTGTGAATCAAATCCCAGCTGTGGATGATTTAGGGGGAAAAGGAAATGATAAACAAATCCTAAAAATTTTTATGAGCATTCTCAAATGAATAATGGATGAAATTAAACATTCTGCAAACTGAATTTCCTATTCAGATCTCCCAAACTCAAGTTGGTTTATTTTACTCTCCATTTATTGCTACCTGAAAGGGAACAGATGAAATAATTTCCTCTTTTTAAAAAAAAAAAAAATTTTTATAAGCCGTAATCCTTGTGGGTTCTTTTGCTATTGCAGATCTAGACAAAAATAATTACATGGCTACCAGCTATTTTTAAAAAGGTCCCTAGGTGGCACAAGCGGTCTGTGCTTGGCTGCTAATTTAAAGGTTGGCAGTTCAAACCCGCCCTACAGCACAGTAGATTAAAAAATCTGGCAACCGGCTTCTGATAAAATTGTAGTGGTGGTTACTAAGTGCTGTCGAGACCATCTTAATTCGTAGTAAACGCTTATGAGAGCGTTTCTTGGCTGTAATTTACAGATTTTATCTGTAGAACTTCTAGCCAAGGAAACCTTGAAGAGCAGCTCTCCTACGAGCCACGAGCCACTTTATGGTCACAGTATGTTGCACCGAGGTAGGGCTCTTGACTGACAGAGGATTTGATTTCAGTCAGGGTAGATCATTACATATTAATTCACTTGTAGTATCATGACCATAATATTTGATCAGAACTAACCAAATTTTTCCTGTTCAGTTGACAACACAAGGGGGTAGGAATTAGCATCCCAGGGAGTTTTAAGCAGATACAACACATGGGCTCTCGGCAGGAGCAACAGGACAAGAAAGCCACTCGTAAATGGGCCCAGACAGTTCACACCATATTGATCAAGGGTTAACTGTGTATAATCCATCCAGTGGGTTCCAACTCATTGCAGCTCCGTGTGAGAAGAGGCGACTGTATAGCCAAATGCTTAGCGCTGGGCTCGGGGCTTATGCGTCTTTGTATTTTTAAATTTTTTTTCTATTATGGGTGCATTTCTTTTCTGTAACAAGACCACCCCCCAAAAAAGTGTACTAATAAAATGATTTTTAAGTAAAAATAAAAGCATACTATTAAAAACAAAGCAAGCTCAGTACACAACTATTTAAAAAGGAGTGGTTTTCAAAGTAAACTTCAATGTACCCTCTGAAATTGTTTCCCCTAATCAGGTATTTCCAGTTTTGTTATTTATTTGAGTGCGGTGTGTGGTTTCCTTTGGTTCTACTATCCCTTGACTCATTTTAGAAGCACTCTTACAAAGACTTTGGGGGCTGAGCCCCGGTGGCGTAGTGGTTGTGCGTGGGACTGCGGCCCATTGGGACGGAGATTCAATTCCAGCAGTGGGGCTGGGCCTCCTGCTCCCACCACCAGAGAGCAGTGATGCCCCCCCAAAAAAAGACTTTGGTTGTGAATGATAGATTTTTTTCTTCTTATCAGGATGTGTGTGTGTTTTTGTGTATTCATCCCATTGAATGAAAATGACTCCTCAGCTTGTCTTAGCTTTTATGACCACTAGATGGCAGTCTTGTGCAACTGAAATCTAATCTTCTGAGCATATTTTCTGGGCCTTAGGAAAATTTGGGCATGCAATTTAAGAACAGTATGTTTCTATTTTGCTAGAAGGAGGCAGTTTGAGGGAGAAAGAGGAAGTTTACAAGTTTAAATAGCTGATCTCAGCTGGTTGAGTTTTTCCATCCATCCTAAAATAGAAATATTAATAATAATACCTATCAGTCATTTATTTCACAAATACTCACATTTATTGCACCCCTACTATATTCTAAATACTGTTTTATGAGGGAGCTTCAAAATTTTTTTGGGAAAATTCCATTATCTTCTCATTCAGTTTCTCCATAAACTTTTGAAGCCCCTCATGGACACAAATCAGTGGGCAAAAAAGGATAAAAATCATTACCTCCTGTGTTATTCTGGCTTGACCAGAGAAACAAATATGGAGACACTCATGTGTACAGGGAAGAGCTTTACATAAGTAAGAGTAATTGTGTATTAAGAAAACATCCCCCCCACCAAAAAAAAAAAAAAAGAAAACATTCCAGCCCAGTCCAGATCAAGTCCATAAGTCCAGTATTAACCAGTATGTCCAATACTAGTTCCTAAATTCCTCTGTAGACCCCCGCAGCCATGTAATATTGCCGAATGCAGGAAGATCACAGGCCAGTGGTTGGAAAGTCTGGTGGATCCAGTGGCGGTAAAAGCATCTCAGCCTTGGCAGGGATCTCCACGTGGCTCCTCGAGCTCCCATGGTTCTGGCTGCATCAGCTTAGCTCCATGTGGCTTGTTGTCAGGAAGGTCTGGCAAGGAGTGAGTGTGTGTTCTGTCTCCAACAAGCTATTTATTTCCTTAGAGCCTCCAAATGAGGTCCTCAAGCTGTGACCTGGTTGGCAGGCTAAACGCCACCCCTTCTCTCTCAAGTCTCACATTGACAACAGATTATGTAATTACCACACCCTCACAGGACTGAGTTAAATTATAGTACTTAAATGTCGCTTTTGTTCTAAGTTCTGAACTCTGTACATGCATTCACCCTTTAGCAAATAGAGTGGAGGCACCTTTCGGTCATTTAACTTGCTCCTAGTCACCTATTTAGTGGGTAGATGTAAACCCAGATCTCCAGACTTTGTTATATTGATTATCACACTACTACTTTCAAAACCAACAAATGCTGTATTATTGGTTTTATTTGAGTACACATAGAATACAGGTGCCTAGAGTTGGCCCTAGGTCTGCTTGCAAGGCCATATTTTATTGAAATAATGACTAGATAAAATGTCTGTATATTATTGTGTAAGCTCTCATTTAAGCTATTATTGATTAGGCCACAAATAAACACAGCTGACCTTTATTAAGTATATAAGTGTTCTTATAGCCCTATTTGGAGACCTGGTGCTCTTCAGGTTTGACACTGGGCTATTAACCACAGGGCCTGCTGCTCAAACCCACCAATTGCTCTGAGGGAGAAATATGGATTGTCTACTTCCATAAAAATTTACAGACTTGGGGCTGAGCCCTGGTGGCGTAGTGGTTGTGCACGGGACTGCGGCCCACTGGGATGGAGGTTCAATTCCAGCTCACAGGAGCAAAGACTGGGCCTCCTACTCCCACCACCAGAGGGCAGTGATGCCTAAAAAAAAAATTTTACACACTTGGAAACTTTATATAGATTGGAATAGGCTCAGGGAATGGCTTTGCATTTGTTTTTAGTATAGCACTATTTTTTTAATCCCATGGTTTAAACATGTTCTAATTTGGATGTGTGTGTCCATACATAGGTACATACAATATATTAATGAGAACTCATACCAGATTTTAATTTGGTTGTGTGGCTTTGTGTGTGTGTGTTTTGAGGGGGTGATGGAGACCTAAAGCAGTTCATAAAACATAGAGACCCAGGTAGTATGGTGGTTAAGTGCCTCGGCGTCAAATCCACGGGATGGTGGTGCAAACCCACCAGGTGCTCAAAGGAGAGAAAGTCTTTACTTAGATATTTGTAGCCTTGGAACCCTGTGGGCCAGGTCACTGTGCCTTAGGAATCCATTTGTCAGCAATGGTGATCCAACATTTACTTAAGGCTAGATTTAATTGGATTATAAAAGCCTGCTCTCATTCATTGTGCCATTTTGTATTTTAGTAGTATTCTACTCCCCATAAAAAAGTATAGGAGTCTCTAATCCTCTGCTTTAAAAAAGCACACGAACGTCAACAACACACAATGAAACTGAACAATGCCATGGAATCCTAACTAAATCCAAATCATTTCTCTGTAGTTTGGGAGTACATTTTGTGATATTTTTTTTCTTTTCCGGCCAAATATTCCTCCTCCTAAAAAAATCACATACAACTTAGGATAAAGACCAGAGTTGTGGTCAGTGGCTATCTTGTGGGCCCATGAGTACTGAGGGGAAATCAGCCTATTAGGCTAAAAATATGTATGACTACTTTACATGCAAGTCATAGGTATGTACAAAATGTCTTTGAGGGACACCGAAGTAGGTCATTCTTAACAACTAGCTGTTGTTGTTGTTGTCATTAGGCGTTTCAAATCCGCTGGGACTTTAGTGACTGTGCACGAGGCGCTGCCTGGCGCAAGGCCATCCTCACATGTGCTGGAGCTCGGGGTTGCAGCACATGAGCACTGTGCCAGTGCATCGTGCAGAGGGCTTTCCTCGCTCTCTTTTGCTGCCCCTACTTTACCAAGCATGGAGCACGTTTCTAGGGACAGGCTCCTTCTAATAACATGTCCAAGTTTGGTGAGGCCTTTCTGTTGTTGTTGCTTTAGAATGTGTGGGCTATGCTTTTTTTTTTTTTTTCTAACAGAACTGCTTTAGTTGACTGTTCTCCGACCCCTCCCCCCCCACAAAAAAACAAAAATAAAAAAACAAACACACACCTTTTTGTGGTGCTAATATTCAGAGTTTCGTGTTGTTGTTGTTGTTGGTGTAATTAAATGAAATCACTAGTAAAAAAGAACCGCTTTTGTTCACCAGAGAGTAGAAGAAGCTTTCAAAGCAGAGATTGGTTTTGAAAGATGGTACATTTTAAGGGCTCACAATTTGAGGCTGTGGCTTCAGGCATCCGTGTGCCCTTAAATTGCACGCAAGACTATGTGCATGTGTGAGTATTTTCCCTGGGAGAGAGTCCAGATTTTACCAGAAACCCAAGGAAATTGTCATCTCCCAAAGATTAAGAGCCACTGCAGAAACTAGAGTGACCCACTCCGTGTTTAACCTTATGCCCCTTAAACTTTAGAGAGACATTTCAGTGGGTGGAATTTGGGAGTTTTAAAGCAGTGAAAGAAAAATGCCATTGATTGAGCCCGAGCTCCTGTTTCTAGGGAGGCTGACCTTCTCGCGTCGTGTGTCTGACAACATGTGTGCTTGCATTTCTTGTGATGTTCGTTACAACCTGGCAAGTGCACACAGGCAGTCTAGAGCTTGTGTTCATCTGGATTCCGGAATGAGCAGATTTGAAGAACCCTGCAGAGCACATCAGAGCTCGAGGTCCCTTGTACCCGCAGTAAGACATACTTGTACACCAATGAGATCTGGGGAGTTTTCCGCATCAGAAGCTGAGTGGGACATGAACAGGCATTAGCCAGACTGCCAAGGGTCATATTATGGTTATGCCAAGATGTCTCCCAAACTAAACGCACGGCCAGAGAGTTGACGCTGATTCCTAGGCACCTTATAGGACAGGGTAGAACTGCCCCTGTGGGTGTCTGAGACCGTACCTCTTTGCAGGAGTAGGAAGCCCTCTCTTTCTCCAGCAGAGCAGCTGGCGGTTGGGAACTGCTGACCTTGCAGACAGCAGCCCAATGTGGAACCACTACTCTCCGGGGACCCTCTCCTAGATGGCTAGCCGTGGGCAAATGACCTTCTCTCCAAGCTTCAAGTCTGTGTCATCTGCAGAATGGAAACAGCAACCCCTCGAGCTCTTTAAAGACCTTCGTGTTGTGCCTGCCTTAGTACTTCATAGAGGGGAAGAAAAGAAAAAAGAAAGGCACTCTATTCTTATTTGTGCCTGTACCCCAACTGTCTAAATCAGTGGTTCTCCACCTTTACGTTCTTCACTTGCTCCTTTTCCTGATTTGTTTTCTTCTTAGCCTCAAAGTACTACTGACATTTTAATTTATTTCTTTGTTAATTCTGTTTGCCCTAATACATTGTAAACTCAGTGAAAATGGAGACTTTTTCTTGTGGGACCCTCTAGACCAGTGATTCTCAACCTTCCTATTGCGGCGACCCTTTAATACAGTTCCCTATGTTGTGGTGACAGTCTCCCCCTCAACCACACATAAGATTACTTTTATTACTACTTCATAACTGTAATTTTGCTGCTGTTATGAATCAGGTGACCCCTGTGAAAGGGCCATTTGAGCCCCAAAGGGGTCGCAACCCGCAGGTTGAGAACCGCTGCTCTAGATTACCAGCAGACACAAACATTTATCCTGACTAGATGTTAATTATCATCCCTTGGCAGGATCCACCCGAGTCAGCCTGGACTGGTTATAGCTTCATTTTTAAAGGAGGTGGCTAGGCCAGCGGGAACATTTCCCTCCTTCACTGCTGGGGGCTTCATTTCAAAAGGAATCTCTCAGCCCCAGGCATCAGGGCCTCTTGACAACAGGCGTGGCCTTCAGACCCAAAGCATTGGTAACACCTCAGATGTTGGCAGAAGTGGCGAAGCTCAGCTGGCAGCCCAGGTCTGCTGAAGCAGCCTTGGCTCCCCAGGGACTAAATGCTCACTAGGGCGTGAGCTTCATGCTGGCCATTGTAAGGGTTCTGGAGTTGATCCGAAGAATAATGTCTCTGAGAAAGGACACATTTTGGCCAGGGACAGAGGCAGGACTAGGTTATTTACTGTATACCTTTGTATATACTCATTGTGATACGATGGGTCCTGCCCACCCTATGGTCTGTTCATGCTCTCCCCACCCACCCCCACATTCAGTTCCCCATGAGATCTCTGTTGGGGAATCCTAGCCTACAGGGCCCCTTGTCCACATTTGTGACCTAGTATTTTATCCATGGTCCCATGAGCTCAGCTGTAGGGAAGACCATCCCTACAGGGGATGGGCAGAGACACCAAATGTTTCAAGTATCTAGAGCGTGGTCTGGCCGAACACATGCACTGGGCCCGGTGCTCTGTGCCTGGTGCCCTCCTTATTGCATGGGGGAACGGTTAATGGAGGCTCAGACCAGGTCCTCTAGAGGATAAGGGCCCTATTGCATGCATGTAAGTGCAGTAAGCCCTTCTGCACCTAAATCACTTGAATGTATTTTGTTCAATGTGAATATATTACCTATGCAAAATAATAAAATGGAACCTTAAGTTTTAATCATGTGCTACTTAACGTAAGTTAAGACAGTATGCAACCATATATAAGTTCATGGTCCTAACAGCTCTAAAATTTATCATATTAAAAACTTGAGGGGATCACAATGGTTGATAATAAAAGCACTATTTTGTTTCGCACATCAAAATGATTATTTGTATTAGGGTACCATGGTAAAGGTATTTTAGTATATATGGATGTGTTTCTTTGATGTGTTTTATGCATAGGCAGGTACACAGTATTCAACATACAGTACTAACACTTGGCAGTATGTGACCACGTTTTCATCCAAGGTCCCATAAAGTTGTTTTGTTTGTGTTTCAGAGAGGATAGCTCTCCTTTCATTTGTTGTTATATCCTAGTTGTTTTAAAGACAGCAAGCATAGATTCCTGTAGCACTGGACCCAGGGGTGGGATACAGACAGATGGTACAGAAGGTGTGGCCTCATGTGTGCGCTCCCAAACTTTGTCTGTTGAGCAGACAATGGAGATGGGCAGCTGCAGGCTTGGGTTGCTCTAGCTGCTCCGGTGGGTGGAACAGCAGGCAGAACAGCAGGTGGAACTGGGCGCCTCCTGCTCCTTCCCCACTTGTTTCCCCTAGCCCAGCTTCTGCCCTGCCCCTCAGCTACCACTGCCACCCATGCCTGCTCCTCTGGCCTCTGCTTATAGGACTGGCAGCAATGGGGGCAACTCCAGCATGGCCACTCCCAGAAGTAGGTTTCCATCTGGTTTTCATGGGATGTCTCCACAATATCCAAATCACATAATGTCCAGTTTTACAGAATATATGAGAGCTTCAAAGGGTTTGTGGGAAATGGATTTTCTCCTTAAACTTTTTGAAGCGACCTCTTACTGTTCCGTTGACTTCTTTGTGGAGAGTGGATGGGAGGAGCCCAGCAACGGAAACATCAGAATCAGTTTGAAGTTAGCTGCAGCCTATCGACCAAGAGTAGATATAATTAATGCTTGGACTCATATGAAAGGTGCAGTTTTTATTACCTTTTCATTTATGTGTTTCATTGCTGTGTTGTTTAAGTTGCATAGATTTAGTTTAGTTTTTTTTTAATTTCCTAAGATGTAGGAATTAAGTGTTCTTGTATTTGAATATTTTAAAATATTTTAAATTTACCTTCAGATTTTATTTCAGCAAGTAGAATTCTAGGTTGCAATTCTTTCCTTTTTAGAACTAAGAAGATATTGTTTCATTACTTTATAACATTCCGTGTTGATAAGGAGTCTTGCCCCAATTAAATTTTCATTTCTTTTTATTGAAACCTGGTTTTGTTTATTTTGCCCATTGCCAAAAATCTTTTAAAATCTATTGAATAGTGCAAAGACTTATACAATTAATACTATATACCCTTCACCTAGATCCACATTTTGTGAATATTTGCCACGAGGACCAGCTCTCACTTTTGGCAAACAATTTACCTGTAAATACTTTATGATCTGTCACCCTAGAACAATACTACTTGGGGATCTTTTAAGATGGTTTTCTGTATCTTGACCAGTTGACATCAAGCTGATTCTGATTTATTTTGACCTTGTCTGCCCTGTTCTCTCTAGATTTGTGCTCTACATTATAGCCTGATTACTGTGATTCTGAGGCACTTTTTTTTTTTGGAGGGGGGGGGAGGGGAGGCATCACTGCCTCTGGTGATTGTGGGCGCTACCTAGTGCTGGTCCTGAGCTGCCGCTGGATTTGAACCGCCAAGCCTGCGGGCCACAGTCCCACACTCAACCACTTACGCCACCGGGGCTCAGCCCCCTGAGGCACTTTCAGATAGGTTTCAACTGCCAACTTTTTGGTTAAATGCTTAATGTTTGTGTTCAAGTTTTGAAATGTCATTACCCTCGCTAGGTCAGAATGTGTGCCTCTCCTTCCTATTTCTTTATTATTAGTCATTTGTACTTGGATCCTTTTAGTATAAATATTTGAATCCAAATTATGATTTCTTTGATTGTTATCTCACCTCCATTATCATTATTTCCTTTTGATCTACCACTAGTTCCGTGTTAGAGCTTCATCTTAACATTTACCGATGTGTCTTTTCTTTTTTATCTTTTCACTTTGTATTTTAGAAATTCCCTGAATTTATCTTCTAGATAAGAACGTACATCTTTTTGAATTGCAAACTATCCCTTCAGCCCAGTTCTTCTCATTATTCATTGCTTCTGTTGACATGTTTGCAAAGAACTTCTGCTTTTAATTTTCAAGAACTCCTTCATATTCCTTGATTGTTCCTTTCTCAGAGCAACCCATTCTTGTATTAGGAGTACTTTATTCTTTGTAATTTCTCTGAGGATGTCAATTAAAATCGTAATTAGTCTCTTCCTCCCTGCTGAATCAGTAAAGATTCGGGCAAGAAATTGATGACCAGCCCAGAAGGGTGACTGAAGAGGGGTTAATAAGAACTATGTACAAAGATATAGGCAGGGTTAAGGAAAATCAACAAAGGATGATGAAGCATTTTGGACTGAGAACAGCTGGAAATCATTGCCACCTCTTAAGTCTCCAGAGACAAGAGTGGGAGTCTCTTCTGTAGCCCAATGAGATTAACAGCTGTGGGAGAAGGCTAACAGTAACTGTGGCATTCGTTAGAGGAATACAGTCATGAGTCGTTTAACTCCCGTAATATGTTCTGTGGAGTAGGACATTATGTGATTTGGACATTATCCATGATACATTCTGTGAAGTAGGACATTATGTGATTTGGATGTTGTATAAACATGCCTAAACAGTGAGCAATAGCAAACATTGACGGGTTTTCTACCTTCGTGTTATTTAATCACCTTCTATTTCACTTCCAAGACTTCTTCTTTGCCTCTCACAGCAGTGATCACTCACTGGTGTGCTGTATTTGGGAGCCATAGTGCACTTCACAGTAATAAAAGGGTAAGTGTAAAACAAAACCAAAAACAGATTGCTACCAGCATTCCAGTTCATACGTGGTACAGGTTTATTCCAAGCAAAGCATGCTTAAGCATGTCTCTCTGGTCAGCGGAGGACTGACAACAAGTTCTCTCAGTCTTAGTCTTATGAGGATATGCTTCATAAAAAGGGTTCATTCAAAACAGTGGCTTCCAAAGGTACCTGCTAGCCCAGTTCAGTTAAATCCAAGGTAGAGAAAGTTATAGCGACTGTTTCTTGGAACTTAAAAAGTGTAATCTTGATAGGTTTTTTTTTAGTGGACACGGGACAATCATGGGGGCTGATTCGGAAGAAGTTTGAAGAAAATTGCAAGCTATGTTAAGGAGAAAGAGGGCAAACAAAGTTGTGCCAAGGAATATCCGCCCCCCCCCCGCCCCCATAAAATGCTGATGCATCTGCTCATTCTTCAGAGGTAGAAAGGGCTAGCTTAGGTGGTTTTTTAAAGAAAACTTTATCCTAGTCATTTCACAGCCTTGATCTTGCCCCTTCAGACTTCTTGTTGTTCCCAAGACTCAGAGAATCTTTCAAAGGAATGTGATTTGAGACCCTGGAGGATGCTCACGCTGTTATTTTTATATATATATTGAAGAACACAGAATTATTTGAGGACAGGTTAGAGGGTGAAACCCCACTTTCAGAAATATACAAACCTAGAAGAAGACAGAGCAAGAAACAATAGCATTACTTTTTGATATTTTCTATAAGTGTATTTTTATTTACTCATATTTTCAAAAGAAAAACAGACATCATGACAACACGTGAGATACATGCTACATGAGACTATGCGTTGCTTATGAGTTGAGGCATACACTCTTACATATGGAAGTCTTTTCATTGCGACTAGAGAAAGTTCACATTACAGTGATGATAGAAAATTCAGGATAATACATAAGCCAGTACCATAGACATTTGTTTATGACTATCAAGGCTATGAGAGACACAAGTTCTGTAGGTTATACGTGTGCAATACTATTATGTGACTGGCAGCACAGACCCAGGTATGTGATGCACACGTTGCATGTGAGATTCCCATTGGTTCATGACAATCCTAATCCTGATCTGGGATTTCTGAACTCTATAACCTCACGGGGCCATGGACATAACTGCAATGAGATGTTGCCTGAGTCCACCTGAGGTGTATGACTGGATTCCCCACTGCTCATCCTCAGCCTGTGGGTGAGAGAAATGGAATAAATACCCTGACTGCCTTCTTGCCAGTCAGTGCCTCCCACTGAGAGAACCTAAACCAGGCAGCGAGGGAAACTCAAGGGTACAGTCCAGAGAGACCATTTGGGAGCACAGAACATGATAGAAAAAAGGAGAGAGTGACATTTGGAGAATGTGTCAGAGAATATGTGGCATCTCTGTTTTTCAGTTATATTGGTGTTGTTGAAAAAGACATCGTAATGAAGTTGATTGGGTGGTGAAAGTAGGCTGAACTGAAAGGAGAAAGCCGCAGAAGTAAATCGCTCTGGTAAATTCAAGAGCAGCTAAGGATTCTGTGGGGGAGAGTGGTTCAAAGTTTGAAGGTTGAGAAAAAGGGAGGAGAGATGGAAGAGAAATGCTAGGAGAAGGAAGACAGACAGAATGTATCCAAAGCAACACGAGTCTCACTACGAAATGGGTCTCTTGGAGGTATATACATTCTTTTTATTCTCTTTGAATTTAGTTACAGCTTCAGAGGATTCTCTTTCCCCCCTATAATAATTCTGTCTTTTGCCTCCAAACTGTCTTGGAAACTGTAGCACTTTATAGCTTATATGTATGTTAGTGATGCTTTTACAGTGCTGGAAATGCTGTGAGAATCCGCGAAGTTCATTACAATTTGAGGGAGGGCACAGTAAGAGTGACATAATCCCTTTCTCGATGCTTCCTAGATAGACTGGAGATGATAGATGGGAAATGGGAGTGAGAGGGAGGTCTTGGGGCTCATGCCACTCTGTTGAATAGCAAGGTCTGGAGGACATGATATCCCAGCATGTTTTTTCTTTTGTCTTCATCAGAAACAAGCCAAAGTAAATGATATTTGAAAGTGCATGAAAAAGAATATATATGTATATATATATAGACACATGTTTAAGGAAACACAGTTGACTTGTTAATAGTGCACTCAAACAGGTCTCAGAGGTGATGAGATGATGGCCTTCAGTTCCTGTTATATCTGGGCATCCCTTTGCTACTTGAAATGTGACTTACAGTTGCTGTACTGAAAGTCTTCATGGAGACCAGACCCAGCCACGTCAGTTGTGCTCTCTATCTGAATGTTCACATTGAATATGTTTACTCTTGCTAGACGCTATTTTTATTTTTATTATTATTTACCTTAGCTCTTTAAACAGTTTCATTTGTTATAGTTACTGAAAAATTCAAGTGGTTTAGGAGTTTCCATTTTTGTGGTATTATACCTCTTGTAGCCTCCCTTGCCCTTTGATAATTGTAATGCTTGTTCAGTGGACTTAAGTTAACTAATTCAGAGTTGCGTGCTATTTCAAATCTTATCTTCCAGATTTGGGGTCATTTTTCATTGATTCTGATAGTTTGGTTGTTTTTAGACTTTCGGAGATTCAGTATCTAATTCATTCTGTATCTTCCTAGAAACCCTTTTGGTTGTTATTAGATGTGTTTGAGGTAATTTTTGATTCGTAGATACTCCAGGAAGACCCAGACACTGTGGTTACGTGTCATACTGCTAACCACAAGGGGGCCGATTCAAAGCCACCATCAGCTCTGCAGGAGAACAAGAGCGTTCTCGGTTCTCTTGGTTACTCACACCCTTCGAAACCCTATGTGGGCGTGGCTATGAGTCAGAATTGACTCCCTGGCAGCGGCTAGGTGGACACCCCGTGGGACAGAATAGACCTTCTGCATAGGCTTTGCTAGGCTGTAATCTTTATGGGCACAGATTACTCAATTTTCTTGTTGTTGTTGTTGTTGTTGTTGTTTTAACCCCTAAGAACCACTGGGTGGATTTAAGTGGCCAGCCTTTTGGTTAGCTGCATGCCTTCTTACCTACCCTCACTGTAGGAGAGGGGAAATCGGAGACAGAAAATGAGCATGCAAAACAAAACAAAAAAGAAAACCCAGCTCCCCAGCCCATGCCTCCTTATATTTGCATATAAATATATATATTTGACATATTTATTTTATCTCCATGCTATTAGCTTATGAATGTGTAAGTAAGGCACAGTGTGAGTTTAATACCTGTATTAGTTGTGTGTGTATATTTTTAAAGCCCGTTGCCATTGAGTCAATTCTGCTCATAGCCTACACTATCTAGGGTTCCTGAGGGAGTGCATCTGAACGGAAGCAGGGAACCTCAGTTTTCTCCCACAGAGCAGCAGGTGGATGTGAGCCACCAACCTTGCAGCTAGCAGCCCAGTGCTCTCTCAACAGCTTAAATACTCTTCATTTTATCTCACGGTTTTATCTTTCATGGTGTATGTAGCAATACTTCTTTAATCGACCCTCAGCTTGCTTCTTTCAGGATTTAAGGAATGAGCCCATCCTTCTATAGAAAGCTAGCTGAGACTCTTACCCTCCACTAGACTGAAAGGAACGCTAATCTTAGTTAAAAGCAAACAAAAGAAACCCTTCAATGTGTTGGTTTTAGATAGCAATTACAGGTAATATTTTGTTTTGTAGTTGAAAAGGTGATTATTATATTTTAAAGAAAATAACTTTTAATGTTTTATATTATTTTCTCACTGAAAAGTGTCAATATTTTAAGACCCCAGGACTGTTACTATCTCTGGCTTTGTCCACAAATGAAAGAAAAGACCAGCTCTGTGGTGCAGAGCCTCTTGTGCACCTGAGTACACACATGTTGTTTGCCTTGGCGTCCTGTCCCTGTGAGGTCCAGGAATCTTGTTGGTTGGAAGGAGAGGAGCCGCAGGGTCGGTTTAAAACCCTCGGGTCAGTCCTCTCCGTCTCACCTGTGAAATGACTTCACAAAGAACAGGGGCTGCTTCCTGCCTGTCTCCCCTGGATCAAAATGGAAGGGATTAGTGAGGAGTGCAGCTTCATCCTTTTCAAACCAAACCTGCTTATCTTTCAACTCTAAAGCACACCGGAATGCTGTTTCTTTTCCAATTGAAGAGTAGAAAGAAACATCTCTGAAAATGGGGTGTCTAAATGGAAACAGTGAAGGGGAAACAAAATATTCCTCCTTTTTAGAAATCTGAAAGGTAGTAATAGCATGAAAGGAAGAAAAGGAATTATGTTTTTAATAAGTTAGAAGGATAAATATAATCCAAGTAATGCTGATCAAATATGCTTATAAGCCACCGCCATTGAATAAACTCCAACTCCTCACGACCCCCCAGGGCAGTAGGACTCCTCCTGAGGGCTCTCGAGAAGACAGCCCTCTGTACGGGAGCAGACAGGCTCACCTTCCTCCCGCATGTGGCTAATAGATTTGAACTGGCCACCAAGGGAAATAGCTGTTTTTTAAATGTAGTAGACATGAAAATGAGAAATAAAAAGGTCCTTGGGATATTATATTTGGGCATTAAAGGACAGAGAGAAAATAAATGTCAAGTTGTTTTAGTTTTGTCTTGTTTTTCAGTTTGGTGGATCAGGAGACTGGCCTGGTAATCAGAAATGATTGTGGTAAATATATGGCTTTATGCCCTCGGGTATCTAATTCAAATAGCTCACTTTTGGGGGGGGCATCACTGCCCTCTGGTGGTCGTGGGAGCTACCCAGCCTTGCTCCAGGAGAGCTGCCCCAGGATTTGAACTGCCAACCCGTGGGCTGCAGTCCCGCACTCAGCCACTACGCCACCGGGGCTCAGCCTGGATAGCTCACTTTCTTAGAGGAAGTATGAACCTGTCCACCCTGTAGCTGTGAAAAAAGATATCACACACTGCTACTTGAAAAGAGAAATCAATTACAGCATTTTCTAAGAATTCTTCCTTATATTTTATAACATAAAATATGACTGGGCTGAGCCCCGGTGGCGTAGGTGGTTGAGTGTGGGACTGTGGCCCGCAGGGTTGCAAGTTCAAATCCAGCAGCAGCTCCCAGGAGCAGCACTGGGTAGCTCCCACGACTACCAGAGGGCAGTGATGCCCCCCCAAAAAAAGAACATAAAATATGACCAAGTCACTGTATTTAGAGTTCAGAGAACAGTTTCCCATGCACTTTATTTAATTCCGCAAAATTATCTTTAGCGTTCTCACTACCATCTGGATTCAAAATAGGTAACATTCTGTCTAATTTGATACACCTTGCATTTTGGTAGGCTTTAATCACTATAATGCTTATTTAGAGTAATAAGAAAGAGATTACTTCTCTTTAAGTAAAAGAGAAGCTCTGGGTTTTTACTGGACATTGTTGCCATAGGAAGTTATGTAAGTAATAAGTATTTAAATACCGTACTTTAAATTCTTAGTCATTTTGAGGTTTTAAAATGCCTTTTCAAAAGGCCTATTTCAGCTTTAGGAGACCTGGTTATGCAAGGCCAGCAGTTTGATACCAGCAGCCATTCCTTGGGGGAAAGATGGGGCCTTTCACTCCCCTCAACATTCTTGGAAGCTCACAGGGACTTCCTGTCCATAGGGTCACTATGAGTTTGCATCTGCTCGATGACAGTGGTGAGTGGGTTTCAGCTTTCGAGAGACCCGGTGGTTGATGAGGCAGGGTCTTGGCACCCGTACCACAGAGATATCCCTCCTGAAGTCAATACTTGCCTTGTGTTTCCCATCCACGAGGTACTAGACCGGCTTATCCCTGGAGACACAGAGGATATAGATAGAGTCTCAGCCTACTGATGGGACCTACACCCATTTAGGAAGGTAGCCTCAACAAACTAATGTATAATAGTTATAGTTTATAAAAGGCTATAGCAGAGGCTGTGTGTATACTGAATTATGGAAACATGGTTAAAGGAATGGTAGAATACCGCATATCACAATCAGGATGTATAGTCTCATAATGGTAAGAATTACTATGTGGTTTGGGGTTTTATCTATGTTTACTTTAAATCCATTGCCCAGGGACTCTTCGCTCTCATTCGGTGTCCCTTGTAAGAAAAAACTTAACATTTCTCTTCCTTCCTCCAGAATCTGAGTTTGATAGAAGGAAGGATGAATAGGTCTAGATTAGGTCCAAGATGAATTAATTCAAGTCTAATTTGAGATCTAGTAATTAGTCTTTCTTAAAATTAAAGGGAAAAAGTTTGGTCTATATTTATGTACTAAAAAAAATGTGCATATTTGTGGCAGTTGCGTAATTGTCAGTCTGAGTGAAGGGGTGGAGTATAAACTGTCAATCAGGTAGGTCATAACCAATAAGGCCGATGTGTGGGTATGGCCTTCTGAAGATTCTGGGAACTGCTGTCTTACTCTCTGGAGGCAGGACAGCCTTTCTGCTTCATATTGCTATTGACAAGCCGCATGAAGCTACGCTGATGGAGCCAGAGCTGTAGAGCTGTGGAGGAGCCACGTGGAGACTTGCACCAGCGCTGAGCTACTTCCACTGCCACTGGATCCACAAGACTTCCCACCTACTGGTTTGTAATCTGCCTGCATTTGGCATCATTGCATGTGTTGCATAAGTCTGAAGGGGAATTTATAGACTGCTATTGGACATATGGGCTAATACCTGATGTACGGACTTGATCATGACTGGGCTGGGATGTTTTCTCAATAGACGATTGCTCTTGTATATAAAGCTCTTTCTTCTACACATGTGAGTGTCTATGAGTTTGTTTCTCTAGTTAATCCAGACTAACACAAAATTGTTTTGTATTTGAAGATAGGGTATTCACAGAGTGTATATAAATGAGTATGAAATTGAAAATAGAATATCAGTTGGCCACAAATAAACACAATCAATGTTTTATTAAAATAGATTCTGATTGCTCAAGGAATTGCACATTCATTTTAGAAAAGTTGGAGCATACTAAAAAATATATAGAAATGTAGGAAATTTTAGCTCTGACATAAGGGTAATTGTGAGGATGGGCCAGGGTTCAGCTGCACATAGGATTACCATGAGTGACCCACTCGGCAGCAACTCACAATAACAAGAAAAATGCGAATCTCGCACGCTTCTACCAGTTGACTTGATCAGTATTAGCATTTTGGTTTACTTAATATATTTGAAAATAAAATGTAGACTGAGCTCCGGTGGCGTAGTGGTTGTGCGTGGGACTGTGGCCCACTGGGTTGGAGGTTCAATTCCAGCTCCCAGGAGCAAAGGCTGGGCCTCCTACTCCCACCACCAGAGGGCAGTGATGCCTAAAAATAAAAAAATAAAAATAAATTATAAAAAAGAAAAGGAAATAAGGGCTGAGCCCCGGTGGCGTAGTGGTTGTGCGCAGGACTGCGGCCCACTGGAACGGAGGTTCGATTCCAGCAGTGGGGCTGGGCCTCCTACTCCCACCACCGGAGAGCAGATTCCCCCCCCCCCCCCAGAAAAAAAAGAAAAGAAAAGAAAATGTAATCACATTATGAATACTATGTTGTATCCCAGTCTCTGGATTAAACAGCAGAATATGCACAGGATTTTTCAATAGTTCCATATGATTCAGGAATATGCTGCTGCTCACTGGAAGACTGGAGGTATGAGTCCCACTCTTAGGTGGTTTGGTTTTCTGAAGAAAGCTCTGGTGATCTAATTCTGAAAAATCAGGCACTGAAAACCTCATGGAGCCCAGTTCCCCTCTGACACATGTTGTCACTATGAGTCAGAACCAACTTTTCATGTAACCCAATATTGTTGGACAGGTAAATTGTTTCTCTTTTCTGCCCTTTATTTTCATTTCTTGACCATTGCTCAGATAAATCTCTGGGTAGATCTTGTTTTTCTTCATGCAAGCAAAGGGCAGAATGGTTTCCTGGTTATACTGGGAGTTCATTCGGAACCACATTGCAGAATCACATGCTTTGGGCAATGCTTTTGTTCACCTGGTTGGTTCATTTTGGAGTCCTTTCTCCGGGCTGGTTTGTCTACTAGCATGCTTTATTAAAAATTTTTCATATACACTGTCGCTTCCTCCTCATTCTTTTGGCCACTTTGTTTCCATTCAAACAGTACTAAGTCTTCTTCCTCCGCTGTTGCCCACAACTCATACTGGGGCTTGTTTGCTCTGTGTGTGTGATTCAATGTTTACAGATTGCTGAGGTATCAGAAATATACGGGGAGTTCTGGTCTGCATTCAGAGCTTGGCCCTGCTTATAGATAACACTCTCTAAGCTGGTACCAAAAAAATGATATGACTCATTTTTTGCTTTGATGACTGATACTGCCAGAGGCTTCCAGGTTTTGCTTGTTGTTCTCAAGTACACGTTGTCCTTAAGTCATTTTCTATTTTGGTGTCACTTAGTACATCCTTGGGCAGAGCATTGCCGAAGCAGTCATGTCCGTGATGCTTTGAGGTCAAGTATACCATTTTCCCATGGAGCCTGATGTGTAGCCGAGGTCACCCTTAGGTTCAGTGATTCTGAGCTAACTCTGGAGTTGTACAGAAACCTTTACAGATGGTGTTGGCATATAAATCAAGAAGATAATCATATAGTTGTTGGAAAATGATTATAACCTCTAGGGAAAGAAAAAGGCGGAAATCTTAGAAGTTGGAAGATATTAGTTTAGTGACAAGGATAAATAGGTTTTCACTAAGACTTTAAGAGGAAATTGGTGGCACAGCGGTTAAGCACTTGACAGCTAACCAGAGGTCTGTGATGGCTGTAGCAGCCTGCTTGTGTAAAAACTAACAGCCTGGATGCTCTGTGGGACAGTTCTCCTCTGCCCTGTTGTGTCCCTGTGAGTCGAGATTGACTCGAGACCCACAACCACAAGCCTCTGAAGACTCTTCTAAGATGGTTTCATCCTCTACTGTCAATCTAATTAATTATTTGAACCTAAAGTCTTACATATGGTTCAATTTTGTTTCTTCCGCTTAGGTTCAGCATTAATATGAGTAAAGCAAAAGGCTAGATTTTGAAATGAAATACAAGGGAGCTTCATAAAGTTCACATAAAAATGGAATGAATAGAGAAATTGTTGCTGGTTTTGTACATTTGATTCTTAGTGATAGGTTTCTCGAATAGGTAATACCTCGGTTCTTAGCCTTGCATGAGAGAGAAATCATGCCGGATCCTGGTTTGTAATCCAACTGGGTTTTTATAAAGGATAGGAGAAGTTTCAGGTTTTACAGTTTCAAAGAGTACGTGCTCTTTCAGGGAAGCCTATGCCAAACTGTGCGGATGCTGCCCTGGGGGCCACAAATGAATACAGGCAGCCTGGTGGGGCAACCTCGCACCCACCCTTGGTGAATGAACTGAGGTCAGAGAGACCACAGCAAGGCTGAGCGGAGACGGGAGCAGGGTAAAAAGGAGAGGAGAGCATCCTCCCCAACATGCCAATGACCGCAGTAGAGGCCACCTTCCCACCTCTGGCGGCATAGGTGTGTTTGAAGGTATTGGTTGACCCTATTGGCTGAATGATGCTCACCTAGACCTCATTTGGGCCACCCAGGTGTAACGCCTCCCTGGCTGGGCAGGGTGGGGGTGGGGTGGGTGAAATGGAGCATGCCCAGTTAAAGTCTGCATAGGAGGCTGCTGCTTGCCCGATTTTTCTTCCTGGACTCCTACTGGGAGGTGTGTTAGTCCGAGTAGACTAGAGAAACAAATTCATAAACACACATGTATATATAAGGTAAAATGACCAAATTTTAAACGGGGCACCATTGACTGGGGTGTGGGGGTGTATGGAGGGTGGGGGGGTTCTTGATTAAAAATTTAGTCTATATGGAGCAACAAAAATGTTCGTAAAATGCAAAAATGTAATATATTTTAATTTTAAAATGCTGTGAAATGTTGAATTGTTAAAAAGCGGGATGTCTGGTCACCTTAATATAAGGGAGAGGTTTATATACAAGAGGAATGGAGAAAGCATCCCAACCCAACCCAGTGCAAATCCATAAATCCAATATTAGCCCATATGTTCGATACCAGTTTAATAAAGTCTTCTTCAGATTCATGAGGCATATCCAATGACGCCAGGACAATCACTGGCCAGTGGGGGTAGAGTCTTGTGTATCCATTGGTGGTAGAAGCATCTCAGCGATGGCAGGGGTCTCTCTGTGGTTTCTCAAGCATTCTCAGCACTGGTAGGAGTCTCCAGGTCACTCCTCCAGCCCCAGAGGTCTGGTTCTATCAGGACAATCCCATGTGGCTTCTCCTATTGCTCCTCTCGGTTCCAGGACCCAGGGTCAATCAGCATTGCTGCCATGTTATCTTGTCTTGTCCATAAAGCGTCTCCAAGAGACTGACTCCATAGTCTCTCACCTCTAGGGGGAAAAAATTCGCAAGATTTCCCAGAATTCTCAGAGAAAGCCATGCCCACACAAAGGTCTCATTGGCTATCTCCAGAATGACAGGTTAGACTCCACCCCTACACTCCCAATCATGAAATTGACACGAGTACAGGACTGCCACAGGAGGGAAAACCCCCTCTCTTCCTGTGCTGGCTACCTTAACATTAAGATTTACTTAATTTTTCAATGCCTTGGTTTACTTATTTGGAAAGTTAGAGGACAAAACAAAATTATCCTATTTTTTGACTATATTTTTAAATCCTATCCTGGTTATTTGATGTTTATACTAGCTTTGTTATTTCTACTTCTTATGTAAAATATAATACAGGCTGAGCCCCGGTGGCATAGTGGTTCTGCGCAGGACTGCGGCCCACTGGGATGGAGGTTCAATTCCGGCTCCCAGGAGCAAAGGCTGGACCTCCTACTCCCACCACCTGAGGGCAGTGATGCCTAAAAAAAAAAATACAAAAATATAATACAAAATGTATGCGAAATTTGCTGTTAATAAATTGGTTGCTTCCTTAAATGATGAAAAAAAAGAAAAAGAAAGATGCAATGAAAAGATAATGGAATTTCCCCATTTCAACTTTTTGAAGCCCTCTTGTTAGTGGAAGTCTATTTATTTATTTTTCAGTTTGCAGGGCCTTTTGCCCTTAAAGTGTAACTATTTTCAGATACCAAATGGCTTGTGGAAGCTCCTCCCCACCTCCAAAAGAAAGAAAAATGCTGTTAGCTTCATAATATATAATGAACATCTTTCTATGTAGATGGATACAACTCCCTTGCTGAGGAATTTAGATTCAGTGGAAAAACAATCTGGGATTAGAAGGTGGTAACACAGGACTCAGGAAATAGCATCCCAAGGGTAAAAAGGAAAGGATCTGCCTAGGACTATCAGGAAAATGCAAAGGAAAAACATCAGTGCCACAACGTGACTCTCAGAGAAAACTCCAGCAAGCAGGGATTAGGCAAAACTAGGGGCTTGATGACTAGTGAGTTCCTGGTAAGGATGCAAACAAGTCCTCAGCTGTGGTTCTCTAAACTCCTCCTCCTCCTCCCCCTCCCCGCCCCTCCCTCCTCCTCCTCTCTCTTTTCTCTCCATTTTTTAGGGGCTCTTATACCATACATCAATTGTATCAAGCATTTTTTTGGGGGGGGGGCATCACTGCTCTCTGGTGGTGGGAGTAGGAGGCCCAGCCCCACTGCTGGAATTGAACCTCCGTCCCAGTGGGCTGCAGTCCTGCGCACAACCACTACGCCACCGGGGCACAGCCCGTATCAAGCATTTTTATACATATGCTGCCATCATAATTTTCTGAACATTTGCTTTAAATTTGAGTCCCTAGAATCAGTTCCTCATTTTTCCCTCCCCTCCCCACCCTCGAGACCCCTTGATAAATTATTGTTTTCAAATTTTACACCCACCACTATCTCCCTTCATCCATGTTTCTGTTGTTCATTCTCCTGGAAAGAGGGGTGGGGGGGCTTGTTATGGATTGATCATTGAAATCGTTTTCCCCATCTTCTCTTCCCCTCAACTTCCACTTACCCTCCTGGTACTGCTATTACGATTTCTGTTCCTGAGGAGTTTATCCAACCTGGATTTGGTGTGTTGTGAACTCTTATCTGTATCAGTGTACACGCTCAAGTCTTGTCAGAACTGAAAGGCAAGACTGGAGTGATGATAGTGGGGAGTGAGGAAGCCTCAAAGGGGACAAAAGAGGGAGATGATGGCACTGGGGGAGTGGGCACTAATCCACCCAGGGGGAAGAGTATGGCTTATGTCTCCACAGACATGGGAGTGTGAGTGCAGACACCACTATGGCACACCAAACCTTGGAAGATGGCCCTGCACTGAGCTGCTAAGGCAGAGCGGACTGTAGGGCTGCCAACAGCTTTAGACTTATTTTAATTGCTCTCATCTCAAACCATAGAGTTAGTCTTGGAAACTCACAGAAGCAGTTCTTCCTGGGCCTATGGGATCACTGTGCATCGGAATGGACTCTGCGGCAGTGAATGGGAGAGTGAGATGGATAATTAAGACTCAAAGAGAATTCGGTGCAAGTCTTGGTCTGTTACTTCCTGCATCTGCCTGGCTTGCTGTCCCCCCACCCCCACCACGCCCCCAGAGCAGACCAGGCCAGACTTCCCTTCCCTCCTGCCTGCTTCCCTCTCTGCCACTTGTCTTTAACAATTACAGTTGCCCTGGTAGTTTCTTTCTCCTTCTGTCTCACCCTGGCCAGCAGACACTTCCTGCATATTTAGCAAAATGCCAAACAAAATCCACTACCATAAAATCCATTCAGAATCCTAACTACCCTATTTAGAATTTCTGAGAATATAAATCTTTACAGATATAGCAGCAAGTGGGTTTGAACCGTCAACCTCGTGGTTAGCAGCTCAAAACTTCACCAAGGAGACCAGGACTTTTATTCTAGCATACAGTAAAGACTAAGTTAATATACGTTATAGATAAATTTAAAAGAGTAAAGATACAGTTTTACTGCACAACCCTAAATATTTAAATGACATTAATTCTGACATGCCCCATTTAATTTTTAAGAGAAATAATATATTTTAAATTTGTGGTTGAAAGTGTTCATATGTTTTCAGGATGATGAGGGCAACAAATGTACAAATGCGCTTGACATCAAATGGGTGGCTGTATGGATTGTGATAAGAGTTGTATTAGCCCCAATAGAACGACTTTTTTAAAAGTACATTTTGACCTGTTATATCTAAATACAAACTTCCCATACTCAAGACTTGACTTGAGAAAATTGCTTTTTGGGTCAAGCCTATTATTTTCTTAGCTAACATGACTCTCAAATTTTTAAGGGTAGTCCATGGAACTACATGTAATTCATATCTAGCTGTGTCATTTAGCTTTGATAAATAACTAAACTGTTGCCTCCCCCAGAAGGGGAAGTAAAAAATAGGAAAAACCTGTTGCTTTAATTTTAACTGTAAATGTTTTAAAATGAAGTATACATCTAAGTTGTGCATAATATGTGTAAAGTTATATTTTTAAAGTAGAAGGCAATTTTAATCGTTGGGTTAACCATTTAAATATATTTGATCTGAAGTGGTAAAATTAGGTAAAATCATTGTATGCTTTTTTCTTTGAGATGTTGAATAGTTCCTGGCATAAATTGTATCACAAAGTGAAAAAAGATCATGTGATTTTTCCTGATTCTATTAGGACTTGTTTTGGCAGGGGGAAAATACGTTCCCTTCCAATAACAAAACAAATTTTCTGAGGTTTACTAAGTGAATCCGTGAAACAACTGATACTGATCTCACTTAGTTCTAATCTTAAATAATCTTAAATAATCTTAAATAATCTTAAATCTTAAATAAGATTAATTTTTTTCTGTGTGGTTGAAGTAGAATTGAGCATCCTACAGATGTTATACTAATTATATCCATTGATGGCCTACTTTGTCTGACCTAAAAAGGTAACTTGTCCTTGCCTTTAAGGGATTTTCCCTTTAAAAGAGATTAGTTCCCTGTCATTGCTGTTTATTTTCACATAACACATCTATTCAACAGTACTAAACCAAAGAATTAAAGCAAAAAAAAAAGTCAGGATTAATTTTTCTCCTAAAGGAAAAAGAACTTGACAGGTTAGATCTCTTGCCCCACTTCAGTTAGAAACTAAGTGTTACATTTGAGAAGCAAGCTCTTTAGACAAAAAATAAATAAATTTTAAATGGCTCCTGAGCACCAATAGTGCACAACCGATGCAGTAGTTTAAAGACACTCTTTTACAGCATTTCTTAAAATTGCCTTTCTTGAGGATCTTTTTTTTTCTTTTTTTTTATGATGGGGGCTGTGGGGGAGGGGGACATCACTGCCCTCTGGTGGTGTGGGAGCTACCCAGCGCTGCTCCTGAGAGCCACCGCTAGGTTTGCACTGCCAAGCCCGCAGGCCGCAGTCCCGCACTCAACCACTTACGCCACTGGGGCTCATCCCTCTTAAGGATCTTTTTAAAAAATCTATTCCCACCCCCATCCCCCATTCCCACCCTCCACCCCTCCAACAAGTTATTCCTCCTTAGTATTTTGTTTAGAAGTGTGTCTTTTCCTGGAGAAGAAGGGATGAGGAATGTTTGTTCTGCTTAGTTTTATTGTTTACCAATGCCTCATGCCTAACAGGCCTCAATGTGGTGCTTTCAGGTTGAGCACCAAAGAGGTGAATGTGGACAATCAAAGCAGGTCAAGGAGTAACAATATAGAGAAGGGGAAGTCCCTGAGTTTATTCACATTGTCTTGCCTCTGGTGGAGTTCACTTTCATTGTTAGGTGCTAGCCCTGTCTTCCTGGGAATAGGAGAAAAACTCAAATTGCAGAAAAGTCTCAGGAATATTATCATAAGTAACTTTCATGAACAATGTTATTGTTGGTTATTTGGAAAGTCAACGGGGACCATAGGAGGGGAGGAAAATTGGAACCAAGTTTATCCTTCAATTCCACAGATCAGAAGCAAAATTAATAGGACAGATTTTCTAAATACTATAGTAGAGGTGCTATGTAGGTCTGTGGCATACCAGTTAGCATTTCAGATTTTGCTTTTATAAGCGGGCTTTTGTGGGGGTGACCATATTGTGTTGGCTCAAGGAGAGACAGTCTAGGTTTAACAATCTATGTTTTGTTAGTTTTGAAATTTGCATTTGGATAAACACTGACAGCAGCTCTACTGGTTTTTAGAATAGCAGCCATCATGTTTCTATGAAACAACATTTTGTGTTGACCTGACTATGACTAAGCACTATTAGAATCCAGCAAATAAAAATCTGAAAATGAGATTTTCTTACAAACAAATTTTAAGAAATGGTATTCTCAGGCTGGTTAGATGTTAAGTTATCATCTACATCTTGGTTATATAAAGAGTGATAAATATGAAGTTTTGTACGTTTGGAAAGAACCTTACATTCAGTTTGGTATTTCCTCAAATGTAGTGGTGCCTGGTATCTTGAGCTGTTATCTCTTAGAGCAGAAGGTTTATGGTCGGGCTAAATTTACTTTCTTAGGCCTCTCTACTTTTGTTTTGTTTTGTTTTTGTAAAGACAAGATTATGTGAGAACATTCAGCCTTTTAGAACTCAGAGTTTTGCTAAAGTTCTTTCTTATTTTTGCATTTGCCAAGAATTGCTGACAACTTAAAACGCTGTAAGTGAATGCGAGTTGTCTAGATTGTTTGATGATTTTAGACAAGTGTGGATCAGGATTTCCTGTAATTTTTCTTCCTGTTCTCGAACTGTAGTGCCTCGTTCTCTGAGCAGTTTGAACCCTTGGAAAGATAAAAACAAAGCAGAGTCACTGCATCTACATGACTTGTCCTTGGGTGCCAGCTACAATTTTGGCATCTTTCGGCATGTTGGCAGAGCTTTGCATTGAAGAATTACAGGGGTGCGGGTTGAGGTAGGAGAGGAGGTTTTTCTGAGCTGATGCTTTGTGGTTTTTTTTAACTTTTTCCTTAAAGATAGTCCTCGCTCTTCAGTTAAAACATGTTCCTAGAATCCATATGATAAAGCCAAATGTCATTAAAGAAGCCTATTTTCCTTTGGATCATAAAATCCAGCTGCTGAGAACCCACTCTGGAATTCTGTGTGCTCAGGGAGGTAGCTGAATTAATGGGGGATTGAGGTGAATATAAATATGTATACAAATATAGGTCAAAGAGACAACTTTAAGAAGTCAGCATTCTTCTTAAAGGAACTGTGCCTTTAAATACCAGGAGTGGCAGTAGGACAGCCTGAGTATTTTTTCAAGATTAGGAAAAGAACAATTGACTTCCAGAAGAGAAGTGCGAACAGTGGCAGATCCTTGAATAAAAGGACTCTTCAGGCTGAGCCCCGGTGGCGCAGTGGTTGTGCGCGGGACTGCGGCCCACTGGGATGGAGGTTCAATTCCAGCAGTGGGGCTGGGCCTCCTACCCCCACCACCAGAGAGCAGTGATGCCCAAAAACAAAAAAACAAAAAACAAAAAAAAAATTAAGGATAGCTCAAAACAAATACAGCTTATGTATACTAAAAATAATAATTTGAATGTATAAAAAACTAGTACAAATCAATAAACAGAAGCAAAACAGGAGCATTCTTTTGTTAAAGAAATATCAAAAAAGGTCCAACGTCACAAATATAGACAAAGACTAGTACAAGCAATTCTCCAGCTGTTGGTTGAAAGTTCAGAACCACCTAGAAGGAATTCTAGATTATAAAGAAAGGCCTGGTGATCTACTGAAAAATCAGTCAATGTAAACCCAATTGAGCACAGTCTTACAGTGACCCACATAAGTTCTCTCTGAGCTAGAATTAACTAGACAGTAACAGGTTATATTGGCAGATATAACAGCTTATATTGTTTGTTTGTTTTTAAATCACACTTTTGCTGAGCCCCGATGGCGTGGTGGTTGTGTGCAGGACTGTGGCCCACTGGGATGGCGGTTCAAATCCAGCAGCACCTCTCTAGGAGCAAGGCTGGGCCTCCTATACCCATCAGAGGGCAGTTATGCCACCCCCCCCCCAAATACATACTTTCATGTAAATCAGGATATTATAAATTGTGCCTTTTATCATATGTTGCTGGTAGGTATGTTAGTTAAAAGTTCCTAGACTGGCTGCAAGTCGGCCCCTTGGAACATTGTAGCCCTGGCTGTTTGTTCCTGAATGACAGCAGTCTTGAAGACCCAATGGAGCGGTTCTGCTCTGCACACAAGAGGTCATTAGGAGGCAGAATTAACCGATAGTAACTAACAGAAGCAAATACTGTGTTTGTCTTTCCTGGGTAATTCTACTTAGAAGAAAAATAAAAGCTCTCCACAATCCATCTCTTGAGTAGTCAGTAAGATATCGTTGTAAATGAATATAAAAATTACACAAAAAAGTGGGTAAAGAGACATCGGTCAGTGTAAGACATAAAAAAATGTATAAATTTTTGGGGGTCCATGAGGGAGAGAACCGCAGAGGGAGGGGCGTAAAATGAGAAATTCGTGCCAAGGGCTCAAGTAGAAAGAAAATGTTTCGAAAATCATGATGGCAGCAAATTTACAAGTGTGCTTAACACAATGGTTGGATGTATGGATTGTGATGAGTTGTATGAGTCCCAAATAAAATGATTCAAACAAACAAACAAAAAATTAGATATTAAAAAAATATTTTAAAACTGCATGTTTCGGGCTGAGCCCTAGTGGCATAAGTGGATGAGTGCAGGACTGCGAACCGCGGGCTTGGCGCTTCAAATCCAGCAGCAGCTCTCAGGAGCGGCACTGGGTAGTGCCCACGACCACCAGATGCAGTGATGCCCCCCTCCCCCCCCCAAAAAAAACTGCATGTTTCCATCTCCGACTACATAACTCTTGTCTTTTAAATTGAAAAAAATTAATGCAGTGCACTTACTGCTCTTTCTCTCATCAGTTTTTGTTAGTCAAGGTATTATTTTTCAGTTCTTAAGATGAATGGATTTAAATTGAATTTTCCAGGCATAGTTCACAGGCCTTATTTCATATTCAAGTGAATTCATTGCTCATTATTGGTATAAATAATTATAGAAAATTAAAGTGTTAGTGATCTAGAACTATATTTTGGAGATTTTGTCACTGATCACAGAAACATCTTGCTGCTATCAATACAAATAGCAAAATTGCTACAAGAAACATTTGGGCAGGGAACAGTCACAGAAAAATCTTAAACTATTAAAAATCTATTAAAGCTGCACAAATTAAATTCAAATATTGATCAAAGGAAGTCAACTTTTGATCATAGTTGGGAAAAATTAGACTTAATAAAAATAATGGCCAGAAAAGAAAATTCAGTGTTAGAACCGATCACTGATCAAACCTAATATCAGCAAAAATGATGACTCTTCATTTTACATTTAGTGGGGGAAAAATAATCTCAACGAAAGTAACTTTGGGAAATTTAAAAAATGGAAAAATAAATAGCTATATAAATATGTTTATAACATCTTTATGTCATACTTATAGATTATTATAAAGATACTATAGTGTATGCTATTGCTTCTAAAAGTTTAGATGAAATTTAACATATTGGTAAGCTACTCATAAATTGTGGTGCTGGAGAAGAATATTGAACTGCCAAAAGAATATGGACTGCCAAAAGGACAGACAAACCAACCTGGATGAAGTATGGCCACAGTGCGCCTCAGAAGCAAGGATCCCAAGCCTTCGTCTCACATACTTTAGATATGCTGTCGGGAGAGACCAATCCCTAGAGAAGGAGATCGTGTTTAGCAAAATAGAAGGGCAGAGGGCTGAGCCCCGCTGGCGTAGTGGTTGTGTGCGGGACTGCGGCCCACTGGGATGGAGGTTCAATTCCCGCTCACAGGAGCAAAGGCTGGGCCTCCTACTCCCACCACCTGAGAGCAGTGATGCCTAAAAAAAATTAAAAAAAAAAGTTAAAAAAAAATAGAAGGGCAGAGGAAGAGAGGAAGAGCCTCAAGAAGAAGAACTGACACCTCCGACACAGCAGTGGGCTCCGGCATAGGGATGGCATAGGACAGGCTGTGCGTCCTTCGGCGGGGCATCAGCTCGCTATGGGTTGGCACTGACTCGATGACACCAGGCAATAGCAACGACATCACAGAAGGGCACTTTTCATTGCTTTCTTTTCACCCTGACACCTCTCACAGATAGATGAATGGCTTCTGTTTGTCTAGTTTGTACTCCGTGGGATATTTAATGTTTCCATTTTTGCCTAATGGTATCAACATCATTCCTGGGCTGCTGTGGCTAATGTCAGCCCTCCCTGCTCCTGGCTCCTGGCTGGGCCTCTGGAATGCCAGCTGATAGGCCTACATCTTTCAACCAGCTCTGCCATTTTTTTTTTAAGTACTCCCTATAGAGAATCCTTCCTTTAGTTGACACATGAGACCCAGAAGAAGTTTTGTTTTGTTTCGTCTTAATGTGTCTTCTTTTAAATTTCTCTCCATGGAGTTTTTTTAAAAATCCATCAGTTTTATCCCTGAGTCAGATTTATTGATAACAGATATAATCCAAACAGATAACAACAAACACACCATCAAGTTGATGCCGACTCCTGGCAGCACTGTAGGGCAAAGTAGACCTGCTCTCTGTGAGTTTCTGAGACTGTAATAGAAAGCGGGCTGAGCCCTGGTGGCATAAGTGGTTGAGTGCGGGACTGCCCACGGGCTTGGTGGTTCAAATCCAGCAGCAGCTCTCAGGAGCAGCACTGGGTAGCGCCCACGACCACCAGAGGCAGTGATGCCCCCCCCCCCCCCAAAAAAAAACAAAAACAAAAACAAAAAGAGTAGAAAGCTTCCTACTCCCACCAGGGCAGTGATGCCACACACATAAAAAAAAAAGAGTAGAAAGCTCCAGCTTTCTCCTGTGAAGCGCCTGGTGGTTTCAAACTGCTGACCTTGCTGTTAGTAGCCCGATGCATAACCATTATTACATCACCAGGACTCCTACAGCTAGGTCTTGGAAAATATTTTAAAAACTGAGAAAATATTTATCCTTGTACTGCTTGCTTCATTAAATTGTGAATTTGCTTCCCCTTAAGTATTCAAGTTTCAAGTAAAAACAGTAAAAGCATCTTCTGGCTTTTCCTGCATTCAAGATCGAAGCCAACATCCTTAATGTAATTACCTGGGCCCTGCTTATTTCGCCAGTCTGATGTCCACATTACTACCTCTGTTCCTCCTTACCTACTGCCTTTGTTCTGTTCTCTAATCCATTCCTTCACCTCCTCTTGTGGAGTCTTTCTCATGCTTCTTAGTCTGCATGGTCCATTCTCCCCATCTCTCTTCCGCAGGCTTTGTTATTTGTTATTTCCTAAAAGCTATTCTTGTCACATTAGTGATTTTTAAATTTAAAATGTTTTAAAGAAAATTTTGTAATTTTATTTTCCATATCTTAGAACCCTATCTTTGATCTAATAGTCACGTCTCAAAGATAAGGGAGAAAAAACTTAGCAGTCTTTAAAGGGTTACATTTTCTCTTTCAACAAGATTGTGCACATAATCCACCAAAAACCCATCACCCTGGAGTCCTTTTTGCCCCATAGTGACACTGTAAAGGGTTTCTGAGGTTATAAATCTTTACTAGAGCAAAGACAGCCTCATCTTTCATCTGCAGTGTCTAGTGGGTTTGATCTGCTGACCTTCTTTCAATTAGCCAAATGCTTACAATGCCACCTAACCACTTACCCCCTCCCCCCAATAAAAAACCCTACTGCCATCAAGTTCCTTCTGACACATCCATCCAGTGCCACTGGGATGATTCCACTTCATAGTGATACTGTGTAGGGTTTCTGAGGCTGTGTATCTTTTGCAAAAGAGATAGCCTCATCTTTTTCACAGGGTGCAACTGTTGGGTTTGAACCACCAACCTTGCAGTTAGCCCAGCAGTGCCACCAGGAGCCTTAATTCATATAATGCTACTCATTTACGGGAGGTAGGGGAGTCTAGAGTAGCTGTGAGTTGGCATTGATGCAGTGGGATAGGCTTTTGGTTTGGTGAGTCATTGGTGGAATATTAGCATTGCCTAGGGAGCTCTGGGTTCGATACATAGCTACTGCATCGATTTTAGCCAAGCTTCCAGTGTAGGATGGACTAGGAAAGGCTTGGTGATCTACTTCAGAAAACCATTCCATGAAGACCCCATGGATGCACACTGCCTGATTTGGGGGGTGGCATAAGACCGTGTCACACTTCATTACTTTAAACATGTGGTCACCATGAATTACAGTCTAACTGCAGCTCCCAGCAACTCTCATTCATACTCACTTACAAAGTTGCACTTTATCTAATTCTGTTAATGCTTAATATAATCAATAGATTGGTAACATTGCCACTCAATTAATAGTACCCAGAAAACAAAAGAACTACTGCCATAGAATGGATTCCAATTTACAACAACTCTCTACAGAGTCTCCGAGACTATAAGATTTTTTTTGTTTCTTTGTTTTTTTGTTGTTAATAATTTTATTGGGGGCGCTTACAGCTATTATAACATTCAGTACATCATTTGTATCAAGCACATTTGCACACATGTTGCCACATACATTTCCAAACATTTTCCACTTGAGCCCTTGGTATAAGCTCCTCTTAAAAAAAAAAAAAAAAAGTTCCTCTTTCCCCTCCCCCCCACTTTTTTTAAATGAATCATTTTATTGGGTACTCACACACCTCCCCTCACGATCCATACACACATCAATTGTATGCGGATCTCATTGGCACACTTGTTGCCATCATCACTCTCAAAACATGCTCCCTCCACCTAGGCCCTCAGTTCCACCTCCCCATATTTCCCTTCCTCCCTCTGCCCCATGAACCTTTAATAATTTACAAATCGCTATTTCATATCGTAACTGTCCAATGTGTCCCTTCACTCACTTCCCTGTTGGCCATTCCCCAGAGAGGAGGTTTTATGTAGATCCCTGCAATTGGTTCCCCCTTTCTACTCCACCATCCCTCCACCCTCCCAGCATCACCACAACCATCACTAGTCCTAAGGGAACATCTTTCCTAAGTTCCCCATGTTTCTGACTCCAGTGTACATCCCCTGTTCTAGTCGGTCTTGTCTGGTAGAACCAGGAGCATGATATTGGGTGTGAGGAAGCATTTGAGAACTAGAGGAAAGACGCATATTTTGTTGTTACTACGCTGTACTTTAACTGGCTCATCTCCTCCCTGGTATAGCTGTTTGGGTGAGCCGCCGACCTTGGCTGGTGGACTCGACTGGCTAAACCGATCATACCTAACCCGTAGTGCCACCAGTTCTTTAGTAGCGCACTTGAAGTCTGACAATTATCTCAAATGTTCAGTAAATTTAAATCTTAAAATCTTTCTAATAAAGAATTTTGATTCCCTTAAAACCTCATGGAATGCTGCTGTTTATGAAATCAACTAATTACTAATCCAAAATAATTTTTACACCATTGTGAAATTGATCTCTGAAATAGGTCTCTGTTTTCTTAAAAGGTTTCCTATTTGTTCCAGAAACCAGTTGGCTGGAACTCAGGTTATATTTCTGCATACAAGCAGAGTGAATACTTTGTGATTAGCTTCAGGAATGAACTCACAAAAGCTTATTTAACCCACTCGTTCTTGAAAAGCCATACTACCATCGATAGGTGTTTCTTTGGAACTGTGTGTTTTGAATACCTCCTCACTCTAGCTAAGCGGTAGAAACTGTTTATTTTCTTTCTTGCCTTCCTGTTCTAAGCTGGGACTGGAAAAGGAAGGGAGATTCATACTGAGGTTTTCTTTTGGCACTATCGCACTACCATCTAACCGTTTCCTACTTTATTTGATCTAATAGTACAGAATAGAACTGCTCCAGGGGGTTTCCTAGGTTGCAAATTTTTACAGATTCAGACTGCCCTGCCTCACCTTTCTCTGGAAGAGTGACAGCGTGGTTCAAACCACTGACCTTTTGGTTAGCAGTGCAACTCTTAATCTACGCATACTTACAACGACTCTTTCATCGATCAGGTTGGGTTCTAGAACATTTGCTCTTAGCCTGAGAAACTTTGGTTCAAGGTTGTGAAAGGTTGGTATTAGGGCTTGGAGACTGGGAAGTACAAAAAGGTTCTTTGAAAGTTGGAGACTGATTCGATGTCTACTCACCTCTCTTGGAAAGTTGATTGTTGTCACTCTTTCAGACCATTCCCACGAACCTAATTTCTCTTTACATTCTTTCTACAAATTTCAAATCTATTTGAAATGTGTGAAGATGTGCCATACTGTCTCTACTCTCAGAAAGTGGCAACTCTATTCTTCCTATACATTGAAATGTTTTTTAAAAAAGATTTGATCTTTGTGTTTCCTCCCAGGCTCTCCAGACTTGCTCACTGCTGCTTGACGGTGCTCTTGCCGCCGTCACCACCCCTGGCCAGCAGCACCCTGGATGAGCCCTGGTCCATTCCCTGCCAGTCTGGTCTTTGCTTTGTGTGCACCTGTTTTTAGTTTATGTACCGCCGAAGCAAACACTGTTTGGACTTGTTTAGACTTGAACTCTCCATCATGTGGCTGAACCGAGGTTGTAACAAGGCCTGTGGAAAAATTTAAAAGTGGTCATATCAGAGTCCAAATAACTTGTTTTGTCACTTTACTGAATTGGCCAATATTTTGATTTCAGATATACAGAGTTTGAAAAATTTTTGTTTTTATTTATTGCCTTCCTCTTGTTCTTATCTTTATTTGCCATGTTTTTTTGTTTGTTTGTTTTTTGTGGCATCACTGCCCTGGTAGGAGTAGGAAGCCCATGTTTGCCATGTTTTTAAATATAGTTTTGTCTGTGAAGCTTCATTTAGATGTTTAAATCTTTCTTAGGTTTCAAACCAACATCCGACCTGCAGTTTGATTTGCTTCCTCCATTTGCTTGTTTGTTTTGGCATTTGTTTATGTTCATCTGGGCATTTAATCCTCTTACTGAAGATTAAAAGTTTTGTGTAAGTAAGCTAACTTCCTTTAGGCTCTATGTTCTTGAAATATATATTAGTATAAGATTAATACATGTTATACATAATAACACGCTAATATAAATAAATGTCCACTGTGCTCTTTGTTACCAAAGTTTTCTGCTTTGATGTGCCAAGACATTTGTGGTAATAATTTCTTTTGTGAGTATTAGTACTAAACTAGCCCCAAGGAGTTGGAGATTAAAGAAATTCCTAGTAATCTGCTCCATTTCCCCTCACTCTTCCCTTGAGTATGTTCCCCTCACATTCTGATTTCTGCAAATCCCTAGAGTATTGAGAAAGTTTGAGGAAATGTCTCATGTAGTGGTGGGTGCCATTCAGCCCCAAATCTGAAGACGGAATAGGAGAAAGCCCAATGTTGGGGCCAGAGATCTTGCTCCTCTCCTGACTTCTGCTGGTAATAATCCCACCCTCTGGTTCTCAGAGGGCTCATTTTATACACAGCAGGATGGCATTGCAGGGACTCCCATTCACAGTGACTCACAGGTGAATCCCACCAGTATTCTGTTTGTTAGTAGATAAGGCCCTCCAAGTAGGACTCAAGTCACAGGCATGTGAAATCCGGAATCAGATCACATAGGGATTGTGCTGGAAGGGTTATATGGATACCCCTGGTTTATTTGTTCGCTCATTCATTCATTTATTCTACAGATGTTTCTTGAAAGCAACCTCCATGCAAGAAATTAAGCAAAAAGGAGAGATATACCGAGTCTCAACTTCTTTCTTCAAGGAACATGGTGTTCAGTGGAGAAAGCAAAGATGGAAGTAGTTAAAATAGTCTAAGCACTTGCTCCCTCACTTTTTATATCTCTGAATATCAAAACCAGAGGTATGGTAACAGTCTGAGAGATGTGGATATGTGCCAGGGGAAACAGGAAGTGATACCGTAAAATGTGACCTATCTCCCTCGGATTTGAAATCCTCAGGGGAAGAGTTTTAGAGAAGGGGATGCCAATCATTTAACTGGTAAATGATTTAAAACATCATTTTAGGTTTAAAATAGGCACAAGTATAATAGAAAATAAGGTACATCATTTAGATTAAAGAATTGAAGTGCCCTACTTGGAGCAGATTTCTCTCAGGCTGCTCATCACCTTATCCCCTGTGGAAGGAGTTTTCTCACCTCAGAGGTTAGAGATGCCTCTGTGGAAAATTTTGAGAGGCCCTACCTATCTGATCTTATAAACTTGTTTGTGTTAAAGGGAGAGGCTCAAGAAGGCGGCTGCCTTTTTAAAGCACATTCTTATTTTCTAGGTCGTGGCTGCATTTTCACAGTCTTTTAGAAGTAGCTCTTTGCTTTTCTGGATTAGGCTCAATGGAGCAATGATGCTGCAATCTCAGTCTAGTAGGGAAAGTAAGCAGAGGGATGTTTAGGAAGGTGAATTCGGCCTCTGCCACCTGCAAGCAAGACCAGTTGTGGGAGCAGAGTGTTCATATAGACCTCTGTGGTCTTGGAAGACAAAAATGGCGGGGACGCCATTCTTAACACTTTTGGTGAATTGTGAGAACAAAGTATCACATGAACTTTTTAGAAGCTTATAATTGTAGCATTTTTTGAAACTTCACATAATTCCATACTGTATGAGCCATCATCGGTTGAAGTATCAGTTTTCTTTTAGAGCAAAGGATAGGACATACACTTGTTTCAGTGCATCAGATTCAAAATAAAATTCTTGTGTTCAAAGCTCTTCCCCTTCACGCCTCACCTTCATTTGTTTATTTGTTTATTTTATTTTGGGGGGCGGCATCACTGCTCTCCGGTGGTGGGAGTAGGAGGCCCAGCCCCACTGCTGGAATTGAACCTCCGTCCCAGTGGGCTGCAGTCCCGCGCACAACCACTACGCCACCGGGGCTCAGCCCCTTCATTTGTTTATTTAAGAAATGTTTGCAGAGTGCCTACTCCCTGTAAGGCTTTATGAGGAAGCCCAGGCCTCCCTCTCAAGATTCTCACCATCGGATGGAAGGGATGGAAAAGTAGACAATTATAACATATACGATAGGTGCTCCTGAGGAAGTTTATTCCGGGTGCTTTGGAGGGGTGGGAGTACGAGAACACAGAATAGCGTGGGATCAGGGAAGGCTGCACAAAAGAATATCTCAGACGGTGTGTGAAGCCTGACATTGGACTGCAAGGTGAATAAATGGGTGATGATATTTTTTCTTGAACCAATAGCTAGGCGGAGGGGTAGGCAGAAGCAAGAGCGAAACGGAACTGCATGCCTTTGAAGACTCTGGGTTTTATTTTGAGAGCTAGGAGAGAAACCTACCAAGAATTATAACATCATCAGATCTGGGTAGGAAGATCATGCTGATGTGGGAAATAGATTGGAAGGCAGCATGGGTTGCAAGACCAGGAAGCAATCTGTTGCTGTAATCCCAGAGAAACATGGGGGGTAAGGGAATAGATCTGCCAGCTTTTTAAGGTGTAAAACTGGGTCAGATACTGGTATGAGAGTCAGAGGAACCCAGATAAAGTCACACAGATTTCTGCATTGGACAACTAGGTGCCTGGTGAGGTATTCATAGGCTGTAAGAGGTAGAATGAGAATGTGATGGGATGCCTGGGAAAGGTGATGAGGTCACCTTTTAAATGTGTTGAATTTGAGACAGCTATGGTGAAATATAATAGGTAGCCGGACAAATGGGCCTCAGATTCAAGAAGCAATACTGAAATATAATTACAGGCTTGGTCATCATTTATTGTTGAAGTTATGAAAGAGTGAGATCAGTGAGAAAGAAAATATATAGTAAGTAAGAGAAGGCTGTGGGTGGATGGAGCTTTGGAGATTATCAATTTATAAGAAGACAGCAGAGGAAGAAAAGTCCATAAAGGAGATTGATAGGAAGGGGTCAGAGGTGGAGAATAAAGCCTGAAAGGGGATAATATCCCAGATATCAAGTGAGGAGACTTGTTTAGGAAAAAAAATTGGTCAGCATTGTCACTTGTGAGAAAAGTCAGGTAATACGAGACCTATGTTGTGTGACGGTCTAGACAGGAGGCAAAAGAAGGGAGCAGTGAGTCAGCGAATGATAACCTGGGAAGATACTCAGTGGGAAGCATGGCAGGCCAATATGCAGAGTGTGGCTACATTTGGAAGAGGTTTTGTTCATCCCAAAAGTGAATGCAGGAGGCCTGCTGGGAAGTAGGGGCTGAACCAGTATCCTTCCTACCAGCTCGCAAAACTGACCCTCCTATGACTGATTCGCTTATAGGGCAGGGTTCAGATCAAGGGAAATAAGTCGTAGGAAAGGAATAAAAATTGAGCAGAATAGAAGCAGCAGAGATAAAGGAGGGAAAATGTCCAGATTGTTTTTGTTTCCCCTTTCTTTCTTTTTTCTGCCTTTAGCTGTCCAATTGTTCCAGCATCATTGGCTTGTCGTTGCCCATTTGCCAAAGATCAATCAACTATGTTTGTGTCTATTTGGACTTCCTACTTAGTTCTACTGGGCTGTGTGTCTTTTCCCAACAATGTACTGTGTTAAGTACTGTAGCTTTGCCACTCTAGGAAGTGGGTAGTGCAACTCCTCCAACTTCATTCTTACCCAGTGTTGTGCTTTCCAATATTGTGTCTGGGATATATGATGCAAAAGGAAACCCAAGAAACATGCCACCATGTTGTTGCTTTAGTCCCAAGGACCCCATTCAGTCTCCTTCAGAGTCTTCTTTCATTGGTCATATATATGAGGGGGCTTAGAATGGCTTAAGGAGAAAAGTAATAGGAAGATAATAGAATTTTTCCTCTCGCTTTTTGAAGATCACATCTGGGATTAAAAAATAATAATTTATCAGGAAGAATTAGAAAAAATATGTCCATTCTTACCACTTCAAAGCAGAAGGTGTATCATTTATTTTTATAACAACTGATCTGAATGGTTGTTTTTTAAAAATGCTTTTTTTTTTTTTTCAAGGCATCACTGCCCTGGTGGTGGGAGTAGAAGACCCAGCCTTTGCTCCTGGGAGCCGGAATCGAACCTCCATCCCAGTGGGCCGCAGTCCCGCGCACAACCACCACGCCACCGGGGTTCAGCCTAAAAATGCTTTTCAAATGGATCTTATTTTAGTGTCTGTATCTTTTTTTCTTCTTTTTTCTTTTGGTTTTGTGTGTAAAGATAACACAAATGTTAAGTTCAAGTACTTGCAAATATGTAGATTTCCTGTGTGGTATATATTTGTGTGTGATAAAAATGTCTTCCATGCCAGGAATCTTCCAATTGTTCAGTGTCTTTAAGTACAGAGCTAGAAATAAGTTATGCATTTATCTAAACCTTCAAATACTCATCGTCAGTATTCTAAATGGCTGTCCTAGGTTCTTGAATTTAAGGACATTGGACACTTAACCAAAGTATCTGCGAGTTTCTTTTAACTTGGTTAATCGGTAGCCCGGGTTTCCCGCCGTTATTATTGGTAGTGGTGTAGTGGTTACTCATCGGGCCGTAGTCTGCAAGATCAGCAGTTTGAAACCACCCGCTACTTGGTGGGAGAAAGATGGGACTCTACTCCCATAAATAGTTACAGTTTGGGGGACTCAAGAGGGGTGGCTCTGCCCCCTCCTATAGCGTCACTATGTCAGAATTGACTGGGTGGCAATGAGTTTATTTTTTTGGTTACTGTTGGAATATTAAGAAATTAAAAAAATATTTAAGTTTCTAGGACATAGTTTAAGAGGAAACTTCAGGACTCTTAGATCAATAATCGATTCTGAACTGACCACAGAAACGTTATTCACATATATTATTATAGATCATTCCCATACAGATTGTAAAACCAATGGTCTTTCCATGACATGGGGGGGGGGGGTCTTAGGGTTGAACTTTGATTCTTTATATTCCGAAAGCTTCTTCCACTCAAAATTTAATTGCTCTCAAAATCCCTCCTTTGATCAATGGTTCCTTGTTAGTGGCATATGTATTTGTACAGGTGGGTCGGGTGGAGTTGTTTTTAGAGGAAAGAAATTGTAAAAGATCGCCTGCTATTTTGTGTTTCAATTTAAAATAATGCATACTCTTCAAACAGAGGGCATTGGTATTTTTTAATTTATGCTAGTGTCACATAGGTAGTTAACAATTCATTTGTTTTTTAAGAAGTTAAAATAAAATCAAGGAAGTGATGCCAAGGACTCCTCTTTTAATGTAATCGCTGTAGCAAAACACCTGATGTAATTTGCTGGACTTGCCCCAAGAGTCCTTGGACAAGTGTTTGTACAAAGAACTGGAGTGGCCCAACTAAAATGATAAATTCATAATCACGTTCCCACGTTTAACAACTAAATTGACACAGACATCAAAAGGCCAAACATTGACTGTAGCCCTTTCATCCTTCCTCAGCTTCTACCCCCCTCCAAAAAAAAAGAAAGCTGCCCGCCTAGTACAGTAATTTCATTCCTAATTAATTGGGGAGCGTCATATTTGAATATAATAAAAAGGAATCACTAATACATGAGAAGAGACCTGCTTAATGAAATCATTGCTTTTGTGAAAGGAAAAAAGATTTTGTTTTGTTAACTTAAAGAATGTTCACTAGTGTTATAAACAAAGCCTGAAAATTTAAATCATGACCTCTAGTCCTAAGACAGAGTTTTTTTGCAAAAGATAACATGAAGTGTCACCAGACCATGTGATTCCAGCCAGCTGCAGTGGGCGCAGCCATCCACATTCTTCCCAGCCTTTGTTGGATGGATGGGACATGTGTGGAGCGGCTGTGCCTGCTGTGACCATGAAATCACCCTTCTCAGCCAGGCTCCCACCCCGCTCCCATCCCTGTGTACTTTTTGGATTTGAAACCATGAGCCTTCATTCACTTGCCTAACTTGTTTTCTGCAGGAGCAAGACTCTTAAGTTGGGAAGGAAAAAAAAAAGAAATCAGCAAGGTTCTTGAAAAAGTGAATGTGTAGCTTTAGGATCCTGAATGGACACTTGGTGTGTACCTTTGTACCATCAGCGTACACCTTTAGGTCATACTTATTCATTTTGAGTAACTTCATTATGCTATTTCAGTGAATTCATGTATATCCCATGTAAGCCATTTTCATTTAATGTGATGACTTGGGGTCTTTAATCAGTGATTGGACACCACCCCTTCATTTATGATGCTTCAGCAGAGTGTCTACAGAAAAAGATAGCCAGCACTTGCTGGCAGTTCTCCGTAAGAAAAGTCACAAGACAGCTCTGTTAGCTGCACATTTCATGGACTTACCTTCAAGTTGCTTTGAGTCGGACGCCCTCATCTTGAAGTGAAAATAGTGAAAGATAGAGATGATGCTTTGAACACTACTATAAGCTTGGATTTGCAAAAGTCAAGGAAAATGATGATTCTCAGTTTTCTGTCACAGTTGAGAATCTGAAGTATTAGGGATTTAATAAGCCATTATGATTTTAAGTCCTTAACCTGGACAAATTTATGAAGTAGGCAAAGTATCCTTTTTTTTTTTTTTTTTTTGTGGGTGTCACTGCCTCTGGTGGTCGTGGGCGCTACTCTGTGGACACTGGATTTGAACCTTGAACCGCCAAGCCCTCGGGCTGCAGTTCTGCACTCAACCACTTAGGCCACCGGGGCTCAGCCCGTAAGATTCTTTGTTTTGATCATTTCTGGGCATCACTGCCCTCAGGTGGTCGTGGGAGCTATGCAGTGCTGCTCCTGAGAGCCGCGGCTGGATTTGAATTGCCAAGCCCGCGGGCTGCAGTCCCGCACTCAACCACTTACACCACCGGGGCCCAGCCCTCGGCGAGGTATCTTTAGCCATGATTTGCCCTCATTTCCTATGGGATCTCTTCTTGCTGTCTGGCAGAGAGCCCAGTCTCTCTTGTCCTGCCTTAATGTGCCACCACACCCTATTCTTAGAGCAGATTCTCACAATGGACTTAATCCTCCATACATTTAACACATACAAAATCGAACTATTCTCACTTATTAAGAAAATTAATAAAGGATATTTTGTATGATGTTCTGTATATGAAAACCAGGAAAGGTAAATCTATAGAAACAGTAACTTAAGATTAGTAGTTACGTATGGGCAAGATGGGGAGGATGAGGAGAAATGGAGAGCTAATAATAATGAGAAAATGTTATGAAATTGACTGTGGTTGTTCTGCACAATTCATCTTGATATGACAGGCCGTGACGTATTAACAACTCCATGGAGCACCTCTCTACACTGACAAAAAAAAAGGATAGAAAAAATATGTTTAAAATTCTTAAACTCACTGCCAGTGAATCAATGTCATAGCAACCCTATAACACAGACTCGAATGGGAGCCCCTGTGTATTTCAGAGACTTTTAACTCCTTCCAGGAGTAGAAAGCCCTGTCTTTCTCTCACAGAGCAGCTGATGGTTTTGAACTTGCACTTAGCAATATACCTCTAAATATAAGAGGTAATTCTGCCCAACAACCCGTCCCACTCAGTGAACAAATGCCCTTGAGTGAGTGTGAACTGAACACAGAAATGTGCCATCTTCTCTGTTGCTTGCCTCACGTGGTGCGAGCATGTCACCATCCTGCAGGTGAGCCGGGCTATTTTTAAATACGTCAAGCCAGTAACTCCAACTAGTGCTGAGCCAAATGAGCAGGCTTGGCCTGGAAGGCTGGAAGACGGAACTCTGCTTTGGACATACTGAGAAATGGTTTGTCAGTTTCCAGTCTGATACATTCTCCAGGGATTTTCCAGGATAATTGTTCTCTTCAGGATTGTCACCTTGTATGCCTACACAAGGATTGAATCGATTATGTGGTTTAATGGGTTTTCTCTTTTCTTGGGTGTTTGCAATTTAACAAGACAGTGAGAACACTCTGCCTATAAAAATATTGGCTTTATTGAGCCTTATCCAAATAGAGTCAACTAACTACTAGGTATCACTTTACCATTTACATCTGGAAGGATAAATTCAGGTGACAGATGTTACGTGTGTGTGCGCGCGCGTGTGCGCGTGCACGCATTTTATTAGGGCCCAGGTGCAAGTTTACAGAGCAAATTAGCTTTCCATTCAACAATTTATTCTCACTTTTGTGACATTAGTTGCAGCCCCTTAGTTTAACAGCACTCTTGACATTTCTTCCCTGGGTTCCCTGGGCCGTCTATCTTCCTGCCCTTCCTTGCCTTCTGAAGATTATTTTTGGGCAAATGCTGACTTTTGGGGCTTATAGGTTGATTATTACGAAGAGTCCGTTCCTTGTGAGCATCATTCATCCCTTTATAAATTTCTCTATTGTCTGGCTGAAAGATGACCCTTGGGGAATGGGTTCCAGTCCAGGCCAGAAGGGTGTCTAAGGGTCATAGTGGCAGGGATCCCATCCGTCTTTCTCAGACCAGTACATTTGGATTTTTTTTTTCTTTTATGGGTGATTTCTAACTTTCTGTATTTTTCTCTCAGCTGTCAAGGACTTTCTATTGTGATCCTGATGGAGGGTCAATGACAGTAGTTAGGTACCATGTACTTTTTCTAGTGTCAGACTGAAGGAGTCTATGTTTTGCGTAGTCCATTAGTCCTTTGGACTGATTGTGTCCTTCAGTCTTTACTCTTCTTCTCTGGTCTTTGTCCTGGATGGCAAATCTCTATGAAATCTAAGTGGCATCTCTGATGGTCACTCACAACTTATAAAATCCCAGTGAGTGATAGATTTTATTTTTTATTTATTTTTATCCAAGTAGAAAAATTTACTGTCTAGTACATTCCATGAATAGGCCTGATTTTGCACTTAGATGTTCAAATTTTTAAAAACTATAATACAATAAGTACATCAACATTAAGCAATACAGCTCACCTTTGGTTATCAATTTCTTTTGTTTTGTTTTGTTTTTGTATTTTTTTGTTTTTGTGGCATCACTGCACTGGTAGGAGTAGGAAGCCCAGCCTTACTCCTGGAGAGCCGCTGCTGGATTTGAACCGTCAACCCTGTAGGTAGCAGTCTCGCACACAACCACTACACCACCAGGGCTCAGCCTTATCAATTTCTTCATCCACAGAATGGCAGTATTGGTACTTGGCACTCTCAAAGTTTCTTCTACCTTGTCCCAATTTGCTTTATAATTATTATAATTGAGTAATAATGCTATCATTATTCAAAGACTATAGACTTGATGCTGAGTATAATCACAATATTTTACCAGAGAGTACTTTACCATTTTGTGGTACTTCAAAATCATTCTCATGAACTAAAGGTGCCATAAATATTGCTGTTCAAATATGCCAATTAGTAGAGGTTTATGGTTCCTAGCAACCAATGATATTTACCACACAAGGTTAAAATATTGCATTCTGTGCCCTAAATGTATTCAAAGTAGTCAGAGGAAAAAAATAAGACTTTTAGGCCTCTGCTGGAGTAAATCTGATCTAATAAAATTTTGTATTAGAAGAATGCATTTTTCTTTGTTGGCATCACTGCCCTTTGGTGGTCGTGGGAGCTACCCAGCGCTGCCCCTGACAGCCACCACTGGATCTGAACCACCAGAGCCCATGGGCCGCAGTCCCGCACTCAACCACATTTTCATAGACAATGGTGCAACCGTGTTGGATCACAAAGTCTTAAATGACATCATTCATAAAGGGGGTGATTTGCCGCTTATTGTGGTTTGTTTTTCTTTTCCTTGACTTAGGGTCCTCAGGGAAGGTAACGGTTCTCTTTCCTTCTTCTTTAAAAACCTCCAGGTGTGCTATCAAGTGGATTGCAACTCGTAGCAGCTGTGTAGGACAGGGTAGAACGGCCCCGTGCTTTTCTGAGACTGTAATTCCTTATGGTGGTAGAAAGCCTCAATTATTTTCCCCAGAATGCCTGATGGGTTTGACCTGCTAGCCTTAGGGCTGACATCCCAAAGTGTTACCATCTTTCTGTGCTGTACCAGCACTAAGAGGCAACCCCTGGATTGCAAACATCAAAGATACTCCATACAGTGGTTCACAGTGTGTTATTTTTTTAATGGCTGTACTGTGTGACACATCACAGCATGATTATTGCTGTTGTTAGAGGCTGTTGAATGAGCTCCAATTCATAGCGACCCTGTGTACAGCAGAACGAAACCCTGCTATCCTCTGGTGTCCTCTTCACAATTGTTATGTTGCAGCCACCATGTCAGTCCATCTCACTGAGGACCCACCTCTTTTTCTCTGACCGCCCCTCTCACAAGCATGGCAGGTTTCTCCTGATGACATATCCAAAGTATGTGAGACAGAATCTCACCGCCCTAATCTCTAAGGAACATTCTGGCTGTACTTCCTACGAGACAGATTTGTTTTTGTTCTCCTGGCAGACCATGGGACTTTCAGTATTCTTCAACACTCTAGGTCCAGTGCATCTTGAATTCTTTCTTTTTTTTTTCTCTCTCTTCCTTAACGTGGGGTCTTTCTTGAATTCTTTCCTGTACCTTGCCTAGCTTTCACATGCACCTGAAGGGATTGAAAATACCCTCTCGCACACTTCAGACCTCAAAGTGACATCCTTACTCTTCAAACACTTTACAGAGGTCTGTGCAACAGATTTGCCCATGCAGCACCTTGTTTAAGCTCTTGGTGGCTGTTTCCATGAGCATTGATCGTGGATCCAAGTGAAATGAAATCCTTGTCAACTTCACTCTTTTCATTATCTATCGCATTGACGTCTCTTGATCCAATTGTGAGGATTTTGGTGTTCTTTACAGTGAGTTGTAATCCATACTGAAGGCCCTGTATCTTTACCTTCAGTCAATGCTTCAAGTTCCCTTCACTTCCAGCAAGGAAGGTTTGTCATCCACGTATCATAGATTGTTAGTGAGCAGTCTCCTAAGGCTGATGCCTCTGCCTTATTCATATAGTCAAGTTACCCAGATGATTTGTTCAGCATGCAGCTTGAATAAGTATAGTAAAAGGGTACAACCCTGATGCACAGCTATCCTGATTTTAAGTTATGCAATATCCCTTGTTCTCTTGGTCTGTGTACAGTTTCTGCATAAGCACAATTAAGTGTTCTGGAACTCTTGTTCTTGTCAAAGTTATCCATAGTTTGTTATGATCCACACAGTCAAAGGCCTTTTGATACTCAATAAAAAATAAACATCTTTCTGGTATTCTCTACTTTCATCCAAGATCCAGATGACGTCAGCAACGAGAACTCTCATTCCAAGTCCTCTCGTGAATGCAGCTTGAATTTCTGACACTTCCCTGTACTGCTGCAGCCATTTAAAAACTTTCTTCAGCAATATTGTACTTGTATGCGATAGTGCTGGTGTTTCTCAATTTCCACATTCTGTTGGTTCACCTTTCTTTGGATAGGACAGAAATAAGAATGTCTTCCAGTCAGTCATGTAGGTATCTGCCTTCCCAAGTTCTTGGCATAGACCTAGTGAGTGCTTTCAGAGCTGCATCCGGGTGCTGAGACATTTCACCTGATGCCTGCTCAATTCCTGGAGGCTGGTTTTTCCCTAATGCCTTCAGTATAGCGTGGGCTGCTTCCTGCAGTCTCATTGGCGCTTGGTTATGTGCTACCTCCTAAAATGGTTTAATATTGCTTAGGTTTTTTTTATTTCGTTTGGTTGTTTTTTTTTTTTTTAATACAGTGATTCTGTTAATTCCTTCCATCTTCTTTTTATGCTTCCTGCATGGGTCAATATCTTGCCCCCAGAAATGTTCAAGATAGCAACTCGAAGCTTTAAGTTTTGCATAAGTTCTTTCAACTTGAGATACACCACCAAGTGCATTCTTTGTGATCTTCTAATTCCAGGTCTTTGCACATTCCAAGAATAACAAAAAAATATCATTATTATATTTGCACACTGTGGGCAGGGGCCCTGTAGAAAAAGCAAGAGACTTTGATGAGTTTCATGGCTCAGGTGTGGAATTAAAGCTGAAGAAAGTTCGAAAACATCTGTACTTTTTTGCTGCCAGCCATGGGTCATTGTTCCTCTTTTTCTCCGTCCCCGATTTCTAGTTGTTTTATTATCTTGCTATAATTATTTTAAGAGCATTTTTATGAGGTTAGAAAGAGAACTGTGAGTGAACATACGATGCTTTACTAATGAGAAGAAACTGAGAATAATAGCTCAACTGGAAACAAAAAAGCTAAAATTGTGGTGGCACTTCCTCCAGGTACTTAGCCCAAGCGTAAGCAGAGTTGTCTGAAAGTTAACAGGAAAAGAAACTACTTGTGAAGTGTAAAACCACAGTCTGCAATATTTTTTTTCATAAAGTCATATTGTAGAGTATTAAGAACGAAATGTCACAGACTTGTATTTCCTAAATACCCTCTCCTTCAGACCTGAAGCAAAAACCAAAAGATGAATGCCAGCATCAGCTGCTGCTCTGTTTTTCCATCTTCTGGAGCCAGGCTTCCAACAACAACAAGGCCGTTATCTTGTCTTTTAGGCAAAGGACGAGACTTGGGCTTTCCATGTCTCAAAAATGGGGCTGCTGTCCAAGTTAGCATTCTTATCCATTATTTGGAATTCTAACCTTATTTTTTGTCTCTGGAAAATCTTCATACCAACCCACAAAAGCCAATTTTAACTGCAAAGGGTTGCTGAACTATAGAATTAGCAGTATGAATGGTGTTCAGGTTCTATTTAGCAAAGCTCCTGTGGGAAAATTAATCTTAAGTTTTAGTTGGAGATATCATCAACACCTCCTCCCTTCCCATTTCTGCTGAATCATCTTTTCCCGCTGGGGACATTGGTAAGAGAAGGTCCCAGTGAGTTCTGAGTGGGGGGTAGAATAAAGACCGTTTCCTGGGGAGCCTTTTAAGATCTGCCAAACGCCTTTGGTCATATCAGTGCTAAGGGCAGATTAAAAAAATACAGAGGGCAATTGCTCTGCTCTGGAAGCTCCAGAAGTTTAACTTCTAATAATCTGTCTTTATTAATCAATGTATGAAAGAGGTCGGGAAGCTGTAGATAGCCCAGTAAATACAATGACTATTTTTCCTTTTCCTCCCCTTTGTCTGTCTTTATTATACTGATGGGCTATCTTTGCCCTGGTCCAGGAGAGTGCCCCTCCACGCCTCTGAGGTTCTTCTTGTCTCTTACTTTGCAGGCTTTCCTCCAACTCTTTACATTCACTTATCTTTCACTTTAATTCTGGAAGAAAATTTGGAACCAAAGAAGAGAAGTACACAAATAACAGAACAAGACCCATTCTCTCTCTATCTCCCTTTCTCTCTCTCTCTCTTAAAGAATGCCAGGCTTAACTCTCTGAAGTGACCATCCAACATAGTATAGCACACATTAGATACTCAAAATTTTGTTGAAGGAGTGCTGAATGTTTGAGTCCCATCTTTGAGGGTAATTCTTCTTTGGAGCTGAAATTCTGGGATGAAGAACAAAGTGAACTCCAGCTCTATCAATGATGGAATAGCAGAAGGAGCCTACTTGGCCATTGTTCTGAGTCAAAGGAACAGGTGTCGCCAGGCATCCGGGAATCTTGAGTATAAGAAGAGAGGAAACATAGAAAGATCAGGAACATTCATTACAAAAATAAATGAATTTAAAATTTAGCTTTCATTTTGTCTGTTACTCAGGATGAGATTAAACTGCCAGTGACAGAAAAGCTGTTAAGAGTTCTTCATGATGGGGCTGAGCCCCGGTGGCGTAGTGGTTGTGCGCGGGACTGCGGCCTACTGGGACGGAGGTTCGATTCCAGCAGTGGGGCTGGGCCTCCTGCTCCCACCACCGGAGAGCAGTGATGCCCCTCCACCCTCAAAAAAAAAAAAAAGAGTTCTTCATGTTGGAAGTTCAGAAAAGACACTTCAGAATCATTACGGACCCAGATTCCTTCTGTGTTATTCCAACAACTTCATCACAGAAACCCAGGCTGGCTGGCTGCGCCTGCTCTGGCTCTCATCCAGAGGCAAGCAGGGCTAACTGGGAGAAGAGGGTACCTCGATCACGCTTAGCTGAAGGAAAGTCTGGCTGAAAGCCTTCATTCTATTCCAACTAGAGGTTTGGAGTTTGACCAAACCTGGAAAAAGAACTGCAGTCACTGTGGACAGGTAGGCACTTCCATTACACTGACCAATGAATTTCCTTGGAGGAATATCTGTACAAAATGATAGCCAAAAAGGTAGCCAAGTATGTGCTGAATTAGAGGGACTATTAAACATTTTACTCTTTTTGAACCGTAAGTTCTATTATAATATGAAAATTCATTAATGTTATTCATAGTAAGGCTGTCTGTGTTTCACATTGTTTTGCCATTAGGAGTAATTACATATTTTCTAAATTCCTTTCATTTGAAGTTTTAATCTATTTTGCTTTGTTACTGTTGCTAGTTTTGTTTGCTCTTCATGTTTCCCTGTAGATGAGCTCCAGGATAGGTAAGTCTACAGAGACAGCAACTTGATTCATGGTTCCTTGCAGACAAGTCAGGGGAGGTTGAGGGGAAATGGGGAGCTCAGAACAATGGGTACAAGAATGAGAATGTTCAAAACTGATTGTGGGGATGATTATATAGCACTTCTTGATGTGATTGAACTATTGAATTGTATGAAATGTGCACTATATGCCAATGAAACTGCTAAAAATATACAAACTTAAAAAATAAGACACTGTGAGATTAAAAATACAAAATCCAATCACGTACATCCACAACCATTCATTTTTTTACCTTTATTCATTTTTATCTAACATGCATATTGTTCAAGCCCAAAATACCGAAAGGGAGATTACCCGAGGAGGACGCCGTTGCCCTCCGTCACCAACCCTCACGGAGTTGTTTAGTGTACTGTCTCACTAAGTGAGGCTGCTGACTGAGTCTGCTGCTACAAGTCACTTTGTAGCTAATGTTCCCATTCCCATGGCTAATGCTTTCTGACCACTTACTCTAGCCAGTCCCGATGAATGTTCCCATGTAAGCCTGTGGTCCTTGAAGGTATTACTAGCCTCGTGGTGCAGGTGAGAACATGGAAACTAAGAGATTAATTTCTCTATGGAACCCAGCGTTGTTTGACTCTAAATCTAAAAAACCTTTAGCTATTAAACGTTACTGCCTTTTCTTTATGAATGTTTAATAGTATACTTCAACGGATTGTTGTCTTGTTTCTACCCAGAAACACAGCTAAAATCAATTGTGAGAGGCAGTGTTAAGTGCTCACTCTTATTTATTGTGAAAACCTCTCCTGTTTCGATGGCAACCTGACAATCGGAAAATACCAAAATATTGGCACTGGCAATACAGTAGCTCATTTGTTTCTAACAGTTTTTAAATATAAATCACCTTTGGTTCTCAAATCAACCCCCTGGAGTAAGCCTCATCACTCCCATTTCACAAAGGGAAAAGCTAAGGCACAAGCAGATGAGATGACATGCTGGAATTGAATCTCGAGCTGTTTGTTTCAAGTTCAGTTCTTTCCACTTTCACATGATGATTTTCGGTGTTGAAGATAATTGCAGAGATACTTTGGAATAAAAACAACTGACAACAACTTCAGATCCTAACTATGCGCTTTTCCTTTTTATTTGCTTGGGCGCAAGGTAGAAAGAAGCTTCTTGGAAAATAAAGTTTCTTATAATTAATAATCAAAAGTGTAAGAGGTTGCCTTCTAAAATTTCCCAACTCTGACCCCCGATTCCAATTCCACTGGCATCTGGTTTGGACCGTCATTGCTCCTTAATTGGACCATTGATTGCACTGTCCTAAAGCCTTGCCCCACAACTCAGGCTACCCACCCTACAGAATCCCCCAGTCTTCTAAAGTCTCAGCTCAGTTACCTTTTACCTTGGTTAAATCCTTTTTATGACCGTTGGCTTCTCTTCCTCCTGAGAATTCATAGTACTGTGTGTACCTCTCACATAATTCGACTTTATGTGGTTCTTATTGGATTGGGATTTATTTATTTTTTAGTGTGGGATTATGTTTCTTTCATCTCTGTATTTTCTGAAATACTTTGTGAGATTCTTCCAAAGCATTATGCTCTCTATAATTAGTTAAATGAATGTTGTTGAGTTATTTTCTCTCGTTAAGGCCACAGCATAAATTAAAAAAAAAATTACATCCTACTGCCCTCATGCAGTCATCATAAAAGGTATGTCTTCTTTCTGCTTTTTCCTGAACCCTGCTTCAACCACCCTGGTCATTAATGGATTTTGGTAGAAATAAGACTCAAAATCCACCTTTGGTGAAGGTCAAGACCATCTTCCGATTTACCATATTTTACCAGGCTTGTATGTGTTGCCTGTCTTCTTACCCGCTCATATATATTCTTAGGGAAAGTTTACCAGAAATCACTTTCCTTTCTTATTTCCTCTGATTCCCTCATCCTGTGCCAGGGGATTCGATGCTGGAAAGATAGGTCGGGTCCTACCTACCCTTGAAGGCAGGGTCGCACAATGGAATGAACATGTAGGAGAACGAGTGTTGTGGCATGAGGAACCCAAACAGGGAGCTTGCACCCAGGTGAGGGGGCCCCAGGGAAGGATTCTCAAAGGCAATGGCATTAACTTCCAACAGAAAGAGAGGGGTGGGCTGGGAGAAGAGGGGGCAGAGAGCATTAGAGCGAAGAGCATGACCCCATGGCCCAGAATGAGCCAGGCTGTGGGGACTGTGGAGTGCATGGGGTCTAGAGGCCAGAGAGGAAAGGGAGTGGTTGGTCTCGCTGCCACTTCCTCAGATGTGCACAGATTTCCTCCACCCCAGCTCATCCTGCACCCATGAAAGTCATTGTTTCCATGACTGCATGTCTCTGTTCAAAACCTATCAGCTCTTCTTTATTGCTTCCTGATCCTTTAATCTTCTCTTTTCTCTGGCTTTCAACCCTTCCTACAATTAACCCTAGCTTTCCTTACCTAATTGCTTCTCTCTGTCTCTGTCTCACTGTGTGTGTGTCATGCACCACCGTCACCACCAAGGCATCCTCCTCACTGCCTCTTGGGTCCATCCAGCTGCTGCCCTCTGAACCCTTCTGCTCTCCAGCCTTGCAGGCTTCGTACCTTCCCTCTTCCCAGATTTTTGCAATCTGTGACATGTAGTCCAACGAACCCCCGTGGCATAGTGGTTCACACATTAACCATGGGCCAGCAGTTCAAAACACCAGCAACACTGAGGGACCAATAAGACTTTCTACTACAAAGACTAAGACTTTATAGTCTCAGAAACCCACAGAGGCAGTTCTGCCTTGTCCAACTGGCTCACCATGAGTTAGGAGTGACTCGATGGCAGTGAATTTGAAGTTTGGAATAGAATCCGAGGCAGAATCACTCACACGGTGCCTATTTTCCCCTCTAATTGTTCCTGTCTTTCCTGATCAACTGTATTAAGGTTTGGCTTGGAAGTGTCATTTTAAACTCTTGCGTAGTGGAAAAGAAAGAACACTGGACCTGAAGTCAGCTGCCTGCCTGCATTTGACTCGGCGTCGGCTACTTTCCAGCTGCATGACAGGTCTCCTCTTGGGTAATACAGCAATAATGCCCTCCACCCTACAAGGCTGTTGTGAGAAAGTACATAAGCCTCTTGATGTGAAATTCATTTGTGGACTGCGTAAATAGTCTCTCAATGGACATTCTGTGTTTCTTCACATTCCGCAGTTCCTAAGTAGAACCATATCGACTGATTAACATGAGGTTTTTGTGGTTCTTTCCAAGGGCTCAGAATCTTAAGGATTTGAGCCTTTTATTCCCCTTCTTGTGACCTATTTCTCCCTAACCCATTCCTTGGTTATTGTGGGGGGGGGGGGGCGGGGGGGCAATCACTGCCCTGGTGGGAGTAGGAAGCCCAGCTGCTGGATTTGAACCGTCAACCCTGTGGGCTGCAGTCCCGCACACAACCACTGCATCACTAGGGCTCAGCTCCTTGGTTATTTTTATACTTCTCTGATTCACCTATAGTCTCAGCTTGTCCTTAAACTTACAAATGGAATAACTTCAGGCAGCTGAGAAAGGGAGATTTGAGACAGGAAAAGGAAGTTCCTTGTCTTGGATATTGATATACTGGAGAGCGCTCTCAGGCCACACTGCAACACAGGAACTCCCTGTTAGCAGCCTGCACCTTCACAGAAATGCCCACGACATAGCATCGTTATCACTTATGTGCACATTCACAATCCCAGAGAGTTTGTGGTGCTCCTGATTCTTTAGGAAGCATTTTTCTTTTGAATATCCAGACCCGTCTTAAACCAAATTCTCAGATCAAGGGCTCCAGAACTAGGTAGGGCTCTTGTTCATAGGAATGCAGAACCAAAGGAAGCAGAGAGCCAGAGGAAGCAGAAACATGCCTCCAAAGCCAAAGGGCCTGGACAAGCGACTGCCATTGTTAGCTGCCATGGAGTCTGTGGCGACAACCTTTGTGTCAGCATAGAACTGCATTCCGTGGAGTTTTCAGTAGCTGAGGTTTTTGGTTTTAGGTTTTGGTAGGGGGTTTGGAAGTAGATTACCAGGTCTTTCTTCTGAGGCACCGTTGTGTAGACTGGAACCTCCAGCCTTTCAATTAGTCACAAGGAGTTAAAGGATTGTTTGTTCACTTTTACCTATCACTCACACTGATGGGGATGGGGGGAGGTGAGGTACAAACATTTTGAAGACTGTTCACCTTAATTGCTAAGAGTTTATGACGTCTGATAGTCTTTGCTTATACGTAGAAATCTTGCTGAAGCTCTGAAGAAGTCCAGCAAAATAGAGTTTAATCGAATACATATTTATATAGGACAGTAACTTGAGCATCTCCATCCCCACTAAGGAAAACAGAGAAAAGAGAAACCAGCGTGTTACTGGGGACTGGGAGTGGAATTAGGGGGAAGCGGTAGGAAGAGAAGCCACGCTGGCGGCAGGGTGTTTAAAGTGTTCAGCTGCTACTGCAATGTTCAAACCAGCAGCCACCCAACAGGAGAACGGTGTTTTCATAAGGATGACAGTCTTGAGAGCCCCACAAGGCAGCTCTTCTCTGCCGTGGAGGGTCATTTGCTGTGAGTCAGAAGTGACTCGCTCGAAGGCTGCAGGCTTGCAGTTTTCTTGTTTGGTAGGAAAGTAGTAACATTTTTAAATTCAGCATTCACAGTGTCTTACACAATAATTCACACCCAAGAAAAAAATTTAATAAAACCATCTCTGCTACTCATAAGAATTGTTCTGAAATTGCCATAAATCAAGTGCATCTAGTCTGGAGACCACCATTTTTTGTACAATTACTATATTTTATGGTTTCTATTGTTCTTAATAGCATCCTTAGTCACCAGTGGATAGGAAAAAAATCTTTCTAGGACACAGAGTTCTGTAATTCTTAGAAATAGTGGGTCTTTGAAATTCCTGGTAGAATTTAAGAACATTTTTGCCACTTTAGTTTTCCATTCACTGATTACATTATTGCAAATCTTCTAAAGTAAATAATTTTCTTAAGCAAAGAGGGTAAAAAAGTATCTTGAAGTCACCACCAGTTTCCTTGAGATCTCTGTTTCAGAGTAAACACAAAAACAAAGGATGGTTAGGCTGTCAGATAATTTAGACCTTATACTACATGAGGCATTTTTGATGCTGACCTTCAAGTTCTATATAAGATTCCTTCTCCATGCCAGGATATCCATTGTGCAAATTCAACACAGCTTTCTCACTTCTTCAGCAGCAGATTAATTGGAAAGTTCCGGAATTGTTAGGGTTTTGTAATGCAAATATAGCCATGGCTTAGGAGGTTTTCAGAAAGGGTATCTTAGCCCAACACCAAGCTTCCATGACTCAGTCTTGGTTCTTTGGGATTTTTTTTTTAATTGATTATCTTTGCCTCTCTGCGGTATGCTGCCCAGTTTTCCATGTGGCATCAACTATTATTTTTTTTTAAGTTTTTTTTTTTTGGTGGGGGTGCATCACTGCTCTCCGGTGATGGGAGTAGGAGGCCCAGCCCCACTGCTGGAATTGAACCTCCGTCCCAGTGGGCTGCAGTCCCGCGCACAACCACTACGCCACCGGGGCTCAGCCCCAACTATTACTTTTAAAAGGTGTACTTTTTCTTTTTCTTACTGACCCAGGGACACTAGAAGTCAAATGGTCTTATCATGTAGTCTTACCGCAGTATTTACCTGTGCGAATGTCTTCAAGAAAAATCATTTTACTTCTTGCTATAAAGTCAGTGGAAGTTTTTCATAAAATACTTTTAAGTTTCCTTCTTATAGTAGGAAATCATTGGTGAGTAACCAGTCCATCCACATGCCATATACCCAAAGACTTTAAGGTCATACCCCCTAAAATTACCTGAACTGTGGTGTTTTTTAGTTATGGCAGAGAGATAGTCAAATATTATAGGTATATGAAAAGTGATTGTCACTTACCCATGTCCCATTCCCTGGAGAAAACAATTTAACAGTTCAGTTTCAGTTGTAATTAAATGTATATGATCTAGTAAATGAAAAACTCAAGCTATAAAACTTGTAGAAGAAAACATAGGAGAAAAATCTTAATTACTTTGAGGTGGGCAGTGGTTTCTTAGAAAATAAGAAAAACATGAAACATGAAAACAAAAAGATGGATAAATTATATCTCATCAGAATTAAAGCCTAATGCTTTTTAAGAGATATTAAGAAAATACAAAGGCAAACCACAGACTGGAAGAAAATATTAACAACACTTAGACAGTTTCCAGACTAAAGAACACCATTCCTTAGTAAGAAGACAACCAACCTAGTTGAGAGAAAAAAAAAGGGGGGGGGGGTTGCTGGTTGAAAACACACTTAAAAAGGTAAATGAGGCTAAGAGAGGAGAAACCCATCCCAAGACTGGATTTATAGCCCCCTCTCTCCAAAGGGGATGAATAACATAAATTTGGTTGAAGGGAGATAATGGACAGTATAAGATATGTAATAATAACAATATATAATTGATCAAGGATTCAAGAGGGTGACGGATGGAGGGATCAAAAGAGGAGCTTTTGTAGCTCCCAAGAGCTCAAGTAGAAAATGTTTTTGGAAATGATGACAATATATGTACAAATATGCTTGATACAATTGATGTATGGAATGTTATAAGAGCTGTAAAAGCCCCCAATAAATTATAAAAAATGAAACATATGAGTGACCAAAAAACACAATAAAAGATTTTCGGTAACTTATTCCTAGCCATCACGGAAATGCAAATTAAAATTGCAACTACCCCAAGAGTTCTTAGCTCCTTGACTTTTTGACCTAACTCATTCTTTGATGAGTGTGTTAGCATAGTGGGTTATGAGTTGGACTATTGACCGTAAGGTTAGCAGTTCCAAACCACCAGCAACTATGCAGGAGGCTTTCTAATTCTGTAAAGGTTTATAATTTTGGAAACCCAAATGGGGAAGTCTCTAGGAGTTGGAATAGCCTTGATATCAGTGAGTTTGCTTTTTTAATGCTGTGTTGTGGAGGACTGTCCTGTGCTTTGTGGTATGCTTGTTAGCATCCCCACTACCACCAACAATTGTGTCAATAACAACAACAAAATGTATCCAGATCTTGCCAGATAGTCTCTGGGGTGAGGTGGAGAGGGCTGCATCCAGTGGTGGACTACTTCATTACACCTCTTAGATAAAAGATTGACTATGCCAAATGTTGATGAGGATGTGCGCCACTCCGAATTCTCTTACCTTGCTGTTGAGGATGTAAAGTGGTAAAGTCACTTGGGGAAAACAAGCATGCAGTGACTTGAACCTCCCTGCCACATGTGATCTAGCCATTCAGCTCCTGCATCTTTACTTAAGAGAGATAGAAATATATGTTCTTACAGAGCTAGTTAGAATCCTAGCCAGGTGCTCACACAAAGTTATTCAGAATCCTTGGATAGGTGAGAATTGTACTAATTAAATGAAAATCTTAAGAATTTTTTTTCTTGACGACTTTTTTTTAAGGGGTATTTTTCTAGAATCACCTTTCATCTTCCTAAATTGAAGTTCCTTCAGTGGTGGTAGACTTTAAGTTTTTTGTTTGTTTGTTTGTTTTGTTTTTAGGGCATCACTGCCCTGGTGGTGGGAGTAGGAGGCCCATCCTTTGCCCCTGTGGAGCTGGAATTGAACCTCCATGCCAGTGGGCTGCAGTCCGCGCACAACCACTACGCCACCGGGGCTCAGCCCGACTTTCAGTTTTTAATAGATGATATCTCTTTTAAAAATGTATACGATTCAAGAATGACAGTTTTCTCTCAGCTCTTTGAAGACATACCACTGTCTTCTGGCTTCCCTTGTTAACAACTAGGCTGTTGGTGTCATTTCTCTTTGGTAGATAATCCAACATTTTTTAAGCTTTTTAAGTCTTTCCTTTGTCTTGAAAATTTTTGAGTTTTATTGTTTATCAAGGTGTGTCTCTTTTGATTACTCTCCCTGGGATTCGTTGTGCTTCCTAGGGGGGAAAAAGTATCTTTAATCGGTTCTGGAAAATTCTCAGCATTTCCTTTCTTTCTTTCTTTTTTTATTTTGTTTTGGGGCATCACTGCCCTCTGGTGGTGGGAGTGGGAGGCCCAGCCTTGCTGCTGCATTTGAACCTCCAACCCAGTGTGCCGCAGTCCCGCGCACAACCACTACGCCACCGGGGCTCAGCCCTCGGCATTTCCTTTCAATACTGCTTTTCTACTTTCTATTTTATCTCCCATGTCTGTTTCCAATTTCTCATCTTTTTGCTCCTGGTGGTGTTGATGCTACGTCTTATACCAAATCATAAAACGATCAATCGAGCTCAGCTTTGTTCTTCACCATCACCTTCACTTGCTACTCATTTGCTTTTAAACCATTGAAAAGATTAACTATCCCTCCACCACCCCCACCACCCCACCCCTCTATCAGTTTAATGGGCCTGCCTACTCCCTTCTAAATTAGCATCACCTTAGGACACTAGAGAAACAAGCTGCTTATCATATTTAAGAGTATATTTTCTTTTAGAGAGGCAGGACAAGGGTTTCTGTGATACACTAAAATGCATAGAAATCTGCTTGGTATATAAACTTAGTGGCATTGTGTGTGTGTGTGTTGATATAAAATTATATGAATAAGGCAGCAGCTGTTTTAGCCAAAATGATTTTCAAATGTGTGAACACATTTTGGGACATGCACGTTTGTGCCTGTGAGTGTGCCTGTGCATTTGTTTGTGCACACATGGACTTGTGTACATGTACTCGCATGTGTACATAATCACTGGGTTTAATTCTAAATCATTTTATTATTTGAATAGGTAAAAACTATTTCACTAATCAAAAGTGCTAATATTTTTTATTATTTTAAATCTAATGAGGCAACTTTAATAGTGATTGGGTGGTGATTTAAGTTTTCATTTTTCTTTTTATCTCACCACTTTACACAAAAACATTATATTTTCTTTAAGCTAAGGGTAATTTTATTTTATATATTTATTTTTGATATTTTTACATTTAATGTCTTCTCTTTAATGAAGTGCCAGTAGTATAATTGAGATGTATTTTAAGTACTCATCTTTTACATCCCGATATGGATATGTTAGTCTTATGTATTCAACATTCAAGGAGTCCTTCTAACCAGAAGACTGGCAGTTCAAACCCACCAGCCCTCCTCGGGAGACAGATACCACTTTTTCTGCTGCTATAACGATTTCCTGCTTTAGAAACCCCAAGGATGAGTTCAACCCTGACCCAGAGGGTTGTTGTGGGTCAGAATCAGCCCAAGGGCCGTGAGTTTTTCCGTTCAATTCAGTATTCGTTCAACCAGTGTTAATGAAGCGATTAAAGGAGCCCCGGTGGCAGTGTGGGTTGGAGGCTGGGTTACTAACTGAGGGTCAGCGATTCAAACCCACGAGCCTTCTCAGGAGAAGGATAAACTATCTGCTCCCTTAAAGACTTACAGCCTTGGAAACTATGTAGGATGACTATGCGTTGGAATGGACGCAATCGCAGTGGGGTCAGTTTGGATCTTGGTCTATGAGCTAGATGAGGAGCTCAGAAGGCTGAGTGATTGGTTGCTAACCTAACGTTGGCACTTAGAACCCCCAGCTGTTCCACTGGAGAAACACAAGGCAGGCTGTCTGCTTCCATGAAATTAGCCGCCTAGGGGCTGAGCCCTGGTGGCGTAGTGGTTGTGCGCAGGACTGCGGCTGACTGGAGGTTCAATTCTAGCTCCACAGGAGCAAAGGCTGGACCTCCTATTCCCACCACCAGAGGGCAATGATGCCTACCCGCCCCCCCCCCCCCGAAAAAAAAAAAGAAAGAAATTGCTGCCTTGGAAAGAAACCCACTGAGGCAGTTCTACTCAGACTTACAGGGCAGTTGAGTCAGAATCTACCTGATGGCAGTGTGTTTGGTTCGCATGGTAAGTGCCAGCTGGTGTTTCTTCATAGTCTTTGGGGAGAACAATGCCCCTATCTTCTTCCTTTGCCCTGCCTCTTTCTTCTTATCACTTGCTATCGTGATTTGCCCAACTCTGTGTGTCTGTTCTTAAAGGAGCACCTGCACACAAGAAGCTTTAGGCTGATGAAGGTAAACAGGTAGGAAGAGCTGGTGGGCAGCAGGTCACACTAAGCTGAAAATAAGCTGTTACTGTAGCAGCTAGGTAAATAAATGCCAATCGATAGAGACCTTTAAAATCAATAACTCCCAATAAAATGAATTAAAAAAATCAATAACTAGAATTCGTAGGTTAAAATTTGATTATAGAAATAAATGTTACACTTCATGATTTCAAATTTGATAATACAACTACAATGACTAGCATTATTCTAATTAGCATGAACCAAGCACAATTTTAGGAGCCCTGGTGGCATAGTGAATTATGTATTGGGCTTCTAGCTGCAAGGTCAGTAGTTTGAAGCCACCAGTTGCTCCGAGGGAGAAAGATAGGGCTTTCCATTTCATAAGGAATTGCAGTCTTAGAAACCCACAGGTGACAGTTCTTCCCTGTTCTCTGTCACTATGAGTCATCAGTGACTCTATGGCAGTGAGTCTTTAAAACCACCATTTAAAATCATTTTACATGTATTATTTTAACTTGATTAGCCTTCTGAATAATCTACAGGTAGATAACTAGTATTTAGTTTTTAAATGAGAACTAGTGATGCAGAGAGGTTACATACCTAAGTCAAGGTCATAGAGCCAACAAGGTACCAGAAAGAAAGTTGGAGCTTAAGTTGATCTAACACTCAAGACGTGCTCTTTCTACCGTAACATCATGTTTTCCAGTAATATTTTAGAGTCGGTTATGACTTTCAGTGATAGTGATTGCGTGCCCATTAGGAAAGAGGCCAGGCCTCAGGAACGCTTCTCCCCACTCCTTCCTCGTCTGGCTGGTACTAGGTCTCTGTGATCTCTTCTATACGATTCCTGCCTACCCTAACCGCTGGACCACCCAAGTCAGAAGGCCACCTTCCCTCCCCAGGACACGGAGACCGGCCCACCAGTGTACCTATTACAAAAATACAAATACTCCAAAGTATCTCCTGTGATTCTTCCTCATTCGTTCCAGTTCTCTTCCAATTTACCCTCTGTGCTTGCTCCCTGACACCTGAAAACATTCCAATTTGGGAATGAAAACATTCCAACATTCCCAGTTTCACTAAGAATATGTTATCACCATTTCCTTCAAAAGACTTCTGCGGTTTCAGCCTAGCCCCGGTGGCGCAGTGGTTGTGTATGGGACTGCGGCCCCCTGGGTTGGTGGTTCAATTCCAGCAGCAGTTCTCTAGGAGCAAGACTGGGCTTCCTACTCCCACCAGGGCAGTGATGCAAAAAAAAAAAAAAAAGACTTTTGCGATTTCATCTTCTGCACAGATTGTTGTCATATTGCATGAAACTCAACTCACTGCCATCAAGTCACTTCCGACTACTCTTGAGCCTACAGGGCAGGGAAGAACTGCCCCCGTGGGCTTCAAGACCGTAACTCTTTACGGGACTAGAAAGCTCCTGTCTTTCTCCTGTGGAACAGCTGGAGGTTTTGAACCGCCAGCCTTGAAGCTCGCAGCCCATCCTTTAACCACAATGCCCCCAGGACTCCTAACCCACAGGAGGAGCGTCATTTACAGTTCCCCAATCTAATGCTGTTCTTTATCTTCCAAGAGGCCACACTGCTTGATTGACTGTGGGCTTGCCTGCTTTATAGTCACAGTTTTAAGGTACAACCTCAGGGGTCCCTTTTGGTCTATATTGAGAAGAGAGTAAATTCTGTTTCACATGCCAGGAACTAAGAAGTGGAAATAGGTTTAACTTGCTTAAGAGTTCAAGGAAAAAGCAAAACAAAACAAAAAAGAGTTCAAGGAAAATATATGCTTACTGTAAAATCCCTCTATTTCAAATAAATGCATCACACCTACTTTTTTCTTTTTGTTTTTTGGCATCACTGCCCTCTAGTGGTAGGAGTAGGAGGCCCAGACTTTGTTCTTGTGGAGCCGCTGCTGGAATTGAACCTCTATCCCAGTGGGCCGCAGTCCCGCGCACAACCACTACGCTGCCACCGGGGCTCAGCCTACTTTTTTCTTAATACCACACAGCGTAGCTTTTACGTAACAATGAGAATAGAGGAGAAGGATGGAGTAAGGATATCCCTGATAAAGAAAACCTAAAACTAGTCTCTAGACATTTAATTTTCCCCTACCCTCCTAGAGGTGTGTAGAATAAAAGAAATACTGATGGAAAAGGTGCATACATATATTCTGACACCACCCCATCATATTATTGACAAACTGCCTATATTTTAAAATGGCAGGCCTCATTACCTAATTTTTGATATTGGCAAGTCAAGCTCCTCTACGTACAATTTTTTTTTTTTAACTTTTAAGGGAACTAAAACCAGCAAATGGCTTAAGCAGTAAAGATAGAACAAAGTAGTTCTTGAAGTTTTTTTTTTTTTGTAGAAAATAGTGGAAACTTGTTTTATAATACTTTATAAATTTGACAAGACTAAGCTGACAAGCCCAAGCAGAATGACGGAAACTGTTAACTGTTGATTCACAGTGTTTTTTTTATATCTTTATTGCATGCTAACGTTCTTTGTCAGCTTGCGCCAACGGTGAGGTTTGCAATAAACATTCCAGTGAGGCTATCTGTAACTCTTTGCAAATCCCTTTTTAGTCTTCCAAAACACCTTTCTCTCAAAGAACCATATATACTGAACAATAGAAATGAAGAGCAAAGGTTGCATAGACGAGCACCATATAATTTGTTGTGTTTGTTCACCTGCTTTGAAAATTGTTTTTGTGTGTGGTTTCGCGTCACTCATATTTTGTCTTTTTGGATCTGTCTTATAGCATTCTTTTGATCTAGAGTACAACATTCCCTATGGATTCCAGAAATTGAATAAGAGGAAATGTAAGAAGAGAAGACTCTTGTCTTCCAGATGTTTCTACCTAACTTTCTTCCCACAAAGAAAAGTAATCAGGGAATTCTGTTTCTTAATATCTGGTATTTAAAAAGTAATATTAATGCATCTAATATCAGTCACAATAAAGATGAAAGCGAAGTCATCATGATATTGTTAAAATTTGATATGCTTTGTTAAAGTTTAGTGAAGAGATTTTTATCTTTACAAGTTACTTTTAACCCACAACAGTATATCCTGTGTAATAGCTTGTTATGTTCTTCTCTGACACTATATAATTATATTAAAAAAAAGTTGAAGGTTGGCCCTCAATGGTATCTGGAGTGGTTGAGTACTTACCTACTTACCTGTTTGTCGGCTTTGTGATTGGCTGGACGCTGTTGCTAAGCTTGTTGTTTTGTTCTCAGGGAAAGTTGAAAGTTGAGTGTGACCCATTTGAACCGCAGCCTGCTCCTTCCTTTGGTCTCTGCTCCTCCATATTTTTTTATTCTTTTCTTTCTGGTATCTTTTACATTTTAGATTTTAAAAAATTCTCCCATATGGATATTTAAGTTCTAAGATTTTAATTGCACATTTGCAAAGCACAAGTCAAAAGAGTTGTGGTTCCACTTTTAGATCTGGTTAAAGAGTTGAGAGATTAATCCAAAACAAGTTCTAAATGTAGAGAACAAATACATGGTTTTAAAACCTGGCTGTTAAAAGCACTGAATGTTTGTTTTTTGGTATCAATAAAGTGCTTACTCATAAAAACAGATCCTAAGTACTTTATAGATTACTCTATCCAAAAGGTTTAATGAACAATACTGGCACGTGTCACTGACAGATAAGATTGACTTTTTCCAAAATTTTCAGTGAAGGACTGGGAGATCGATAAACTTTTCATTTTATACCAGCTCCAGAACAGACTAAATGAAAGTACTATTGGAAAGGTCAGTTGAGTTTCTAATTCCAAAGACTTTGATGAGCCATTGTGATTCTAGGAAGAACCTATTCTCTTGAGGAAGCCCTGTGGAACATAGAGAGCGCCGGTGCGTGGTTGCACCTTGGGCCCCCAACTTCAGGATCAGCAGTTCAAAACCACCCGCTGCTCGGCCGGGAAAATTCTAGGTTTTCTATGGCTGTAGAGTTACAATCTCAGAAACTCACAGGAGGCAGTCAGGTAGGGTCACTGTGAGTTGGCATCCATTTGATAACAGAGTTTGGTTTGGGCTTGTTGGTGTTCACGGGAGCGCGAGTGTGCTAGTGGACTAAGTACTGAAGTGCTAACTATAAGGAGTGATTGCATTACACATTCCTGCAAGACAATACTTTATGATTTAGTAATTTTGTGCATTTTGTGCATTTCGGTACTTTTTAACTTACATTTTTGTACTTATAGTAAAGAATACATAGTTATTTGAAACAGTTCTTTTGATTTTTTTTTGTTTGTTTAGGCTTCTGGGTCAGTTTAACTATAGATTATAATGAGTTGGCGAGACCATTCCCATTCAAATTTACTATCCATGTAACTACAGATACAATGAGTAAAAGAAAGTACAAACTAGCGCTGCAACCATCATCCACAGTCCCTTCAAAATTGTTTCAAACAATTTCAAAATTGTTTCAAACATAGAATTGCCTCATTCTTGTCACAAATTGACTTCACATAACTTAGCTTTATTTGTTTGAACTTAATAAATACAGAAACCATTTAAAATTAAAGTTCCAGCTTTAAATATTGTATATAGCAAAATGTTGACAAAATTATTTGATGAGAGATGCTGATTAAAAAAAATGAAAACATACTTGAATGTGGCTCCTGATCTGTAATTAAAATTTGGTAGGTTTGGTGGATCGATGCTAGTCTGTGACTACATTATGAACCCAAGAGGGCTCCCAGGTCCAGGGCCGGTTCCAACCAAGTGCTGCAGGAACCCAGTTCTAAGTGACATTCCCATCAGGGTCAAATAGATTTTTACGAGAAAAAAACAAATGAGTATAATTGATTCTGACTCACAGTGACCCTGTGGAACTACCCCCCAAGATTCCAAAGCCGGTCATCTTTGTGGAAGCAGACCGCCATATTTTTCTCTTGCAGAGTGACAGGTGGATTCAAACCTTTCAGAAGGCAAGCGCTCAACTACTGGGCCACCAGACCAACCAAATCAAACCCACTGCCACTGAGGCAATTCCAACTCGTAGCAGCCCTATATAGGATTTCTAGGCTGTACTTCTTTATAGAAACAGTCTCATTCCTCTCTCATAGAATGGCTTTGGTAGGTTTGAAGTGCCGACTTTGTGGTTAGCAACTCAACATTACCTTCTTCAACCTGCATTGTTTGAATATAATTCTATTTAAGTCTTTCTCAACTCTTTGCCAAAATGATGAACACAAGCATTGGAGAGTGGGTGGGTTGCTTTTAAACATTATTCAAGTTAGTCTTTCACTTTCAACACATGTAACAGGCATAATTTTTAATGGGCCATCATATCTTTTCCAGATTCTATTTTATCTAAGTAGGAAGCCAGTAGTGATGGGCCAACACAAACATCTTATTCGTTGGACAACAGCACCCCAATGTATTCACACCCTTTCTGCACCAGGGGACATGGTCCACAGACGGGCAGCCAGGGTGGTGGAACATTCAGTGAATATCATTCTCTTCCCAAATGCACGATTACCATTTCATCTTTAGACGTAGCCTTGTACTTTCTGCTAATGAAGCATCTACCAACTCTATATCCTGTTGGGGAAAGTATCTGACAAGGAGGAGTTGGGGGGGGGGGGGGTGCCGGGGGAAAGAAGGGGATTTAAATGTCTAAAGGACCTACAACTAAAGATTACTACAAAAAAAAAAAACAAAAACTTTGGCTGAGCCCTGGTGGCGTAGTGGTTGTGCACGGGACTGCGGCCCACTGGGATGGAGGTTCAATTCCAGCTCCATGGAGCAAAGGCTGGGCCTCCTACTCCCACCACCAGAGGGCAGTGATGCCTAAAAAAAAAAAGATTACTACAAAGAATGTGGTGAGGAGAGGGGGGAGGGGGGGGAGTTGTTAAGCTTTCCCAGAGAAGGGCCCATCATAGAACTCTGGTCACCGTTTGGCAGAGTAGCCCTGGTAGGAACTGGACACATGGAATTGCTACAAGCAAAAGGTACCTTAATTTCAAAGGTTCAGGCTATAGACTATATCATTAGGATTTTGATTTAGGAGTCAAAAACTACATTTAAAATACAGGTGTCAATAAAACATAAAATACAGGTGTGATTAAGCTAGGGATTCATTTTTATGTATGTAGCATTTTTAGTATTTAATATATTTTTTGTTGTTTTTGTTTTTTTGTTTTGTTTTGTTTTGGGGCATCACTGCTCTCCGGTGGTGGGAGTAGGAGGCCCAGCCCCACTGCTGGAATTGAACCTCCATCCCAGTGGGCTGCAGTTCTGCGCACAACCCTACACCACTAGGGCTCAGTCCCAGTATTTAATATTTTTACTTTTTTTTTTTTTTTTAGGCATCACTGCCCTCAGGTGGTGGGAGTAGGAGGCCCAGCCTTGCTCCTGGGAGCTGGAATCGAACCTCCATCCCAGTGGGCCGCAGTCCCGCGCACAACCACTACGCCACCGGGGCTCAGCCCCCAGTATTTAATATTTTTAACTAGGGGGAAATTCCATTTTATAAAGGAAATAGGTGAAAATTTAGATCTATCAAATCTCTGGACCCAGAATAATTTTCAGTCTATTTTGAAAAGATGTCTATCAGATGTGATTAATATATAAAGATAAATCAAAAGGTATAACTACTTGGGTTCCAGTTCATACACATGAATTCTTGCCAAATAAATGCGCTTGAACATGTCTCTCTGATGAGTGGATGGCTGCAAACAAGTTCTCTAATACTTTTGTCTTAGTTTTGTTAGAGTGCCTTTAAAAAAATCCAATTAAATAGTTCAATTCAAGGCTAAGAAGTCAACTGAGAAGTTCAGGGCAATTGCTTTTTTGAGAAATCTCAAGGGGCAGCCATGAGAGATTTTCTTAAAGGACACAGGATGATCACAGGAGTTTATTAGAAGAGGTTTTAAGACAAGAAAAAAGAATATATATATATTTGTGTGTGTGTGTGTGAGCATCACTGCTCCCGGTGGGAGTAGGAGGCCCAGCCTTGCTGCTGGAGAGCAGCTGCTGGATTTGAACCACCAACCCTGTGGGCCGCAGTCCTGCACACAACCGCTGCACCACCAGGGCTCAGCCCAAGAATATATTTTAAAGAAGAGAATTAAAAACTACATTAAGGAGGAAGGCCAGGAAAGATGCTTGGAGGTATTTCTTCTCATCAAGACACAGCACCTGCTCATTCTTTAAAAGTAGCAAGGCCTATCCTACCAGGATTTTGCCGAGAAACCATGCCCCTTCTACCTTACACACTCAGTCTACTACTTTAGACTTCTTTTTGCTCCCCAAACTCAAAGGACATTTAAAAGGAACCTTATTGAGCCCACGAGGGTGCCGCAGTTACAGCTGTTACGTGGTGTGAATGGAAGGACTCAGAATTCCTCGTGGAAGGGTGGTTATTGTTGCGCTTAGGTTCTTTGAGTCAGTTTCCACTCAAAGTTATCCTATGAGCCTGGAGTCCCACACAGTCCCATGCCATTCTCACAATGAAGTTTTAGCCCACTGTTGGAGTCACCATGCCCATCCATCTCATGGACGGTCTGCCTCTATTATTCTGACCCTCCACTTTGCCAAGCGTGATGTCCTTCTCCAGAGACCAGTCTCTTGACAACATTCCCAAGGTACATAAGACGACATCCTGTAGTCCTTAGTTTCTAAGGAGCATACTGGCCGTACTTTGAAGAAAAGATTTGTTTGCTCTTCTGGCAGTTGACGGTACTTTTAATATTTGTTCCCAACACCATAATGAAAATGCATCAAATCCTCTCCAGTCTTCCTTAGTCATTGTGCAACTTTCCCGTGCATCTGAGTTGATTGAAATTTCCAGGGTTAGGGGCACCTTGGTCCTCAAAATGACATCTTTGCGTTCTAAACACCCTCAAGAGGTCTTTTGCAGGAGCTTTGCATAGTGTAATATGGCATTTGATTGCTTGACTGCTGCTTCCTCGAGCGTTGATTGGAGGTCCAAGTAAAAGGAAATCCTTGACAACTTCAGTCTTTTCACTATTTATTATTCTGTTGTCTGGAGAAGAGTTCAAGAGCTGGAAATGCCATCTTCAGAGTGTAGAGACCTACAGAGAGGCAACATCAAGAAAAAAGAACTTCACACTTAGATATTTTTGTTTAATGAAAGTTTCTATTATTTTTCTAGAGACATTTTTTCACTTTTCCCTCATAGTCCTTGGTTGTATGTTACTCCATCAATCTTGCCTTATGCTTATAGACACATTGAGACTTAAAAATATTTTCACATGGGCTGAGCCCCAGTGGCGTAGTGGTTGTGCCCGGGACTGCGGCCCACTGGCATGGAGGTTCGATTCCAGCTCCATGGAGCAAAGGCTGGGCCTCCTACTCCCACCACCTGAGGGCAGTGATGCCAAAAAAAAATTTTTTTTTTCACATATGGTTTTAAGTACCAATAAAATTGCACTCCTCAAGACATGTATTAAAGCTTTTATAACACAGCACACACACACACACACACACACACACACACACACAGACATAGTACCTATAAGAATGGGCTCAAAACCAAAAGAACAATTGGAAAGATGGTGTAGGGCTGGGCCATTTCTGCTGTCCAAAGCTCTATGAATCAGCCAACTTAGCAGCACCTAATAATAACTGTGTGTGTGTGTGTGTGTGTATACACACACAAACATACACACACTCAGTTTGAGAAAAACATTATATTCAAATATGCCGGGGCTGAGCCCCAGTGGCGTAGTGGTTGTGCGTGGGACTGCAGCCCACTGGGACGGAGGGTCAATTCCAGCAGTGGGGCTGGGCCTCCTACTCCCACCACCGAGAGCAGTGATGCCCCTCCACCAAAAAAAAAAAAAAATCAAATATGCCATGCACCTAGTCTCTTCGGTTACCATTTTTAAAAACCTTTTTCTTAGGTTGGATCTGTGCTTCTTTGTTTTTAAAAACCTTCGGTTGCTCCTCAGAACATAAGGGATAAAGTTCCCAACAATACAGCTCCCCACCAGATGAAATTACTCCCCTATATAATGTTATATAATGTTGAATATAATATTCCATCTCACCCTTCACACTACTTCAAATTAGATGTATTCCTTTTTATTTAGTAACTCAGCAAGGATGCTTTACAGTAATTTACCTCTAAAAGTTATAATGTTTCTGAACGAATTTCTCTATTTACCTTTGATGATCACAATAGATACTTTGTTTCCACCCTTAGATAAGACAGAGGATGTTAAAAGCCAAATGTGGTTACAAAATGTTCCATGAATCTTGTTAACAAGAATACACCTATGGGGCAGTATCTGACTTGTAGGTACCTGCCTGCTTACTTAACAAGGGAGCCAGAGCCTATGTAGCTGCATTCTTGGTGGTGCAGGAGAGCAGCTCCAGAAAAATCACAAAATTTGGGAGGAGCATGGGTGAGTTCCTATGGAGAAAAAGGGAATAGGCTGTGAAAAGGGGAGTTTGCTTAGTGGTGCTGCATCAAGGATAAACTCATGGCCCCCAAACCTCCTCTGTAGTTAGTCTGAACTGTCCAAATCTTTAAGAAGATGGAATACTGAACTTACAGTTCTTTCTTAGGTATTCAATTGAGTTGTGTTTCTTTTTCTAATGAAACCATCTCTGTTCATTCATTCAGCACTTATTGAGGGTCTACCGCATGCTGGTCGATAGGATATTGGAAATACAGCAGTGAGCAAAAAGGCATTCCAGCATCACTGATTCCTTTACATAAATATGAGGTGCGGTCACTCCTACAATGGGGTGAGTTCCTTCGAGAAGCCTGCTCTACTGCTTATTCTGAAGGGGTAGGGGGTCGTGTGCATAGCCTTGTCAAAGCCAGCAGAGTAGACTCAGGTAAGTTATGTTGTGGAGCAGTTTGGGGATAGCAGGAGGGGTCACTGAAGACCTACAGAGACAGGCTGAGAGGTGTGAAGGGGAGAGAGAAACGGAGAAGCTCCAAGACAAAAATCGCCTGCCCCTGCTTTTCCTTTTTTATCACATGTCACCTGATCATAAAGGGGATTGAACATTCTTTTCCCCTGTCCTGTTTTTCCCCTTGCCCTCTTTTCTTGCCCTCAGACTAAAGAATGTGGCCGAAAACATAGTGTTACCTGAAATCAGAAAGTGCATCTTCATTCAAAGAAGCAAGCCCGCAGAGTGACTGGGGTTTGGATCCAGACAGATCTGGGTTCTGATCTCAGGCTCCATTTTCCTTGCTTGGCACCATGAGTTGAGTTGAAATCAATTCAAGGGCAATATGTATAACCTTAAGCAAGTCACCCATTCTTTAAAATGAGTTGTTTTAAAAATTTATAAATCAAATAATTGTTTCTCCCTTCTATCTTTAAGATGAATTTCTATTTTTTAAAGTTATAAGCGACAAACCGCCTTCTATCTGTGAAGCAGGAGCCCCAGTGGGGTCATGGGGTATGCGTTGGTCAGCAGTTCAAAACTACCAGCCATTTCTTGGAAGAAAAGAGAGACTTTCTACTCCTTTAACGAGATACCGTCTTGGAAGCCCACAGAAGGGAGTTCTGTCCTTTTGTACACATTTGCTACGAGTCAGAATTGACTTGATGGCAGGGAGTTTTCGTTTTCTATGTATGTGTAAAGTGCGTAGTATCTGGTACCTCGGAGCTAATGCATGAATAGTCTTAGTGTCAGCAGCATGAAAAGCCTGACCACCAATGAACACCATGATTCTTTGGTGAAAAGGGATTTTTTTCATCTTAAAACATCAACACGTCTGGGATGTAGCCTTACTTATAAATACAGGTGGGATCCTGCATATCTGAATTCCTGTGTGGAGATTTAAAACAACCCATACATTTCTAAAGGAAGAAAGAGAAAGCAAAAAGTTGTCAGCATTCTTGCTCCTTTATAATAGAATTCTAAAACTTAAATTGAAGAAGTGAAAAGAAACCGCACAAATTAAGGAACAATATAAAATTAAAGTTCAGTGCTAAAAGATCTAAATGTACCCAAAACATGATGTTGAAAGGGGAGTCGGGGGACGGAAGTGCTTAGTAGACAAGCTACATATATGAAAACAGGAAGATATGAACTGGGCAAGAACAGTCTTGACAAAATTAGTAAGCAAAAGCAAGCTATAAAGCAGCATTAACTCTAAATGAAACATTTTTAAATGTTGTTAAAATGTTTAATGCTGAAAAGTGATCAATCTGACCCCACTTCAGTTCTTAAAAGAGTTCTTTGTCTTGATGGCCAAAATCATTGTGTTATGTATCTTCTAATCACTCATTATTAAAGACATTTCATTTTATATAATAAAAAGATCCGTAATTACTGTGATTCCTTTGGTGAATGAGAAAGTTCAAGGTTTAATATGTGGCCAGTAAAAGTATGCCTTTTTAGCCAGATTAATAGTAGTCTTTCTTCTAAATTATATTATTTTTCATGAATTGACTCTTTTTTTTAAGTCCTAACGAATGGAATTGCTGGATTGTTTTTATTTTGTTTTGTTTTTTGTTTTTTGGGGGGGCATCACTGCTCTCCGGTGGTGGGAGTAGGAGGCCCAGCCCCACTGCTGGAATTGAACCTCCGTCCCAGTGGGCCGCAGTCCCGCGCACAACCACTACGCCACCGGGGCTCAGCCCCGGAATTGCTGGATTGTTAACATACATAGCTGCCAACTAAAGAGTTGGCAGTTTGAAGCTGGTCAGAAAAGCCTGGTGATCTAGTTCTGAAAACTTAGCCATTGGACATCCCGCAGAGAGCACAGTTCTAACACAAAGAGGATCACCATGAACAGAAGTCCAGTCAGCGGCAACTGGTTTGGTTTCATGGATTCCAAGCAACTGTTTTGTCAAGACAGCACATAATTTGAGATCCTTCTAAATCCCCAAAACAAGAGTATTCCTCCCACAGACAGAGTATTTTCATGTTTATGAGATAAACAGTTTAGTCCTTCTAGAAGGACTTGCTATCTAATCTAAGAAGTTACACTGGTTCTGAAATAGCTCCTTTCCCTAGAAGGTAGTCCCTATAAAATCAAGGCAGTGTCTTTGCATCATCCATTCCTTGCTCTCATACTTTGCTCTAATCAAGCTGGGGGCTGAGCCCCGGTGGCGTAGTGGTTGTGCGCGGGACTGCGGCCCACTGGGACGGAGGTTCAATTCCGGCTCCCAGGAGCAAAGGCTGGGCCTCCTACTCCCACCACCTGAGGGCAGTGATGCCCCCCCAAAAAACAAACAAACAAAAACCATCAAGCTGGTATAGCTACGTAAAGGCACAGTAGATACCCAATGGCTTAATCAGAAAGATGTTGTCATCATGTTGATGAGACAAAATAATTGCTTTATCCCTACACTTTTCGTGTCCATTGTTCTTTAGTCTCATTTCTTGCCTTGCCAAGATTGCCTCAATAACTTTCAACTCATTTCCTTGACTCTGATAGGTTTTTTCAAACCCTAGCTGAAAGGCAGATGTGCTGTCATTCACTGTTTAAGATGTACACTAAGAATGAAATACAGATCCCTTAAGAATACTTGCTGTTTATCTTTTACTTAAATGCCTTCCCTTCGTCTCCTTGCACTTCTCTTGTACCAGCACTGTTCTGTGCAGACACTGTTGTCTTCTAGCATCTTGGTCATTTCAGAAGATGCTTCTTTTGTGTCCATCACATGCCCAGCCCCGGGAATTCATTAGGGGAAGCATTTTTAGGACATTGGGCCTCTTTCAACAGTGAAATCTGTGGAAAATACCCATTTTTTAAAATTGAACCAAAACATTTCGAGAAGTGAAATCTGCACGATGATGTATGCTGGTCAAGTCATATGGCTGCTTAAATTCTTGATCAATGTAAATTTATTAGGGGGCAACCTTGTCATGTTTGAGAATAGAATGACTAATTCCCAGTACTCCTCTAGGGGAGAGAAAAGAAATCAGTACTCTTTGAAGAACTCAGGTCACTCTTTCTGAAGACCATAAAGGAACCACACTTTGGATGACATGAAGGTTCCCAGGGAGTCACCTAATTTGATTACAGATAAAGCCTTATCCTTTTCTTGTTCATTTATTGGTAGCATCACAATAAGAAATAGGGGAGGTTTTGGGGGCTGGGGGATCCTAATTGGCGCTTTCTATCTACTTTCAGTATGTGTTGCTTCACTACACAGTTAGTAGACACTAAGCATCAGAGAGGATACATGGGTGGTTTGGTGTTAGAAGGTACACCTTCCATATGGGAAACCTCAATTAGCTTCCCAGACAATGAACTTCATGCACAACCACCATGCATGATGTCAGCAGCGGTTTCTGGGTTGCTATGAAACCCAGGTTTGTGGGGAGCTGCTACTAAAACCAAGGATAAAATCCCCTTCATAAATCAGGCAATGGACAGCCAGCCCTGTGGAACACAACCACCCCATTCTCAGCAGATCACGGGCATAGCACAGGACGAGGAAGCGTTTCCTTTTGCTGTTGAGGGGACAGCCAGCAAGCACCAGAACTCTTAAACACTGCCTGATGTTTTAACTTTCACTGGCTGAAGCCACTTTGAGGTAGCCTGGGCACGTGCTTTTCTTTTGCCTCTCATCAGAAAGTGGAACATTCTCTATTGTGCAAGTGACACAATTGTAATGTCACGAACCAGGTTAGGCTCTCATGGACAGCCAACCTATTTTATTCCTTCCAGAAAGTAAAATCACAGATCCACTGTACTGGTACAATCAGGCACCCTTTCCCATGTACTTTCCTCATTATCTGTCTTTGTGGCTCACAGGCCCCATACAGGCACATGCATTTATGCCTCCAGGTTACTCATTTTCGGCCAGTTTATCTTAGAGGATGTCATCTCACTGCAAATTGGGAGACTTACCGAGTTTGATTTCACTGGTTTGTTTATGGCTTAGGGAACATTGGGTAAGTGTTTGCGGTTTGGGTGGGTTTTGTGTGTGTGTCTGTGCTCAGTGGAAGACAGTTTGAAAATTGCTCTGTGGTCTTTTGTGTTAACTCTGACCAGTAAAAATACTTTAGGTGCTTTAGCCACTTACAAAAGCAGCTTATGAAAATTTGTAGCATATATATTAATACCTGGAAGAAGTAAATAAAACACCACTATTAACTTACTTAAAAATATAATTTAAGCACTAAAAAATTTAGTCTTCACTGACACATTGTTTCCTAAGACTGAAACATCGTCTTTTATGAGTCTCATTTCTGTGTCAGTAATTGTTATTTTAAATTCCACTTGTACCCTTCCATCAGAATGTTCTCTCTCTCTCTCTCTCTCTCTCTCTCTCTCTCTATCTTGAGTGTGTAAGCGTTTGAAAGCACAAGGACGAATAAGCAAGAAGTGATGTAATTTTTAAAGAAAAGATTAAAAAAAAAAAAGGTAATGGGGGCATGTTAAAAAGTAACACTGGACTTGAGAGCTATGGACCCGACAATGTCAGCTATTTGCATCTCTTCACAACCTATATTTTTTCAATTTTCTCATCAGACATCAGAGCGAGAAATTCTCCTTTATAGCCCAGGGTGTTTATGGGACAAATAGGATATTTAAAACCTTGGGATATACGTGGAAAGGAAGAGACAATTCCCAGATGGGAGCTCCAGGCTTACGATTTGTGTGGGGGAAAGATATTTAAAGTTTATACATGGCTTACCAAAAATAAATCTTAACATGAATTTAGGCCATGGCCCTGTACTTGTTTCCACACTCCGTGGGCCTTTCGGCTATGTGTGGTCGTTACTGGAGCGCATGAGGAGACTTTTCACTCGCCAGTGAAGTGGACAGAGGAATTGATTCTTGGGGGCAGGCCTGAGTCTCCAGGTGGATTGCAGTAAGTGGATCGGGGAGGTGGACGCGGTCCTGCGCTGAGGCTGAGGCTGAGGCTGAGGGTGGGGAGGCCCAGCCGCCTCCCTCGACGCCCGAGGGCTCGCTTGCACCTTGCAGCCCTAACGCACTTTCCTCCTCTGGGCCCCGAGCCCATTCCGGACCTGAGCATTAGCTCATCTCCTGGTGGGGAGCTGGGGCCCTGGAGCTTGTTTTCTCCGGGTCTCGGCAGTCGGGGCGGGGCTCCGCGGCGCAGTGGGCTCTCATTGGCTCGCGGGGCGGCCGAGTGACGGGCGCGGGGGGCGGGGCCGCGCGGCTTGTTTGTTCGCGCGGCCCCGCCCCCGGCCTGCCGGGCTGAGAGAGGCTGCAGACCCGCCCGCCAGAGCTCGCTCCCGGTCGGCGTCCGCAGCTGTCCCCGCTCCGACATGCGCCTGGCCACCCCTGCGAACGCGGCGTACGCGGCTTCGCTGGGCGTCTCGGAGTTGCTGGGCTGCAAGCAGTGCGGCGGCAGCCCGGGCCAGGACGAGGTACCCGGGGCGAGGGGCCGGGCGGGCGAGGGGGTGGCCCGGGCCGGGCGCTCGTGCACGGAGCTCGCGTCGGCGCCGGGGAACCTGCGGCTGACAGCGTCGGAAGCCGTGCGGGACGGAGGGCGCCCTGTCGGGCCAGCCAGTGCCGGCCCCGGGGCGGGTGGGAGCCGGCTCCGCCGCGAGTCGGCCGCGCTGGAGAATGCTGGCTCCTGCGCGGTTTACACGGGAGCCTGCGGAACGTAAATAACGTTGTCTCTCCAACAAGTCCCCACAAGTCCGAAATTGAACAAAGCTCCAGTCTGAAGGTGAAACAGCCGGTGGAGATTTCCCCCTCGGCGTCTCGTCTCTTGACAAGAGGTTATTCAGCCGCCCCCAGCCCCCGTGCCTCCCACTGGAGGACACAAAAGGAGGGGGCCCCATTTGAGTCACTTGAAGGATGCTGCTGCCCAGAATAAATGTGTTCTGCAGCTCTGTGACGTGATGCACGGTATTTAATCTTGTTTATGAAACCAGCCCATCTGTGCCTGGCCTGCTCTATAGAAAATGCCACTTCACCAACATTCGGTATTGTTCCTAAGTGGTTGCAGTAGGGCACCGTTTCGGAGTGACTAAGGACCTTAGATCGGCTCGGGTGACGCAGTGGTAAAGCGCTCCACTGCTGCCAAGATCCGCCCGTTCGAAGCCACCACGCCACTCTGGCTTAAAGCGATGACAGCTTTCCCTAATGCTGGCAGCTTTGAAGACCCGATGCTGTCTCTGGTGTAGGGTCGTGATTCGTCGCTGCCTACTGGAGGGCCACGTTTCCTTTCGTTTTGTTTTAATATCACCTTAGCTGAAATTGGTGCCTTTAAAGGGGTTTGATTGAAATGTTGAAGAGGAGAAAACAGAAATACTAGTTAAACTGTGTACCAAGTTTGATACTTAACGCTGTAAGTGCTGGCTTACCCAAGAAGGCTAAATTTGAATTAATGTCTTTCGCTTTGCCTTCTAGCCGGTTGGCTTTATTGGTAGACTTTATGATTATACTGTACATAATTCATATACACATAAATGAAGAAACTTTTTCTTGTAGGTTGTAGACAATAGCTAGTTTGAGATTTTAACATCCATTTATACAATTCACTGCCATCGAGTTGATGATCCTAAACCCATAGATATATTAAGTCCTGCTCATTTACAGATAGGAGAACAGCCTAAAAAGTCACTTAGAATGTTGCTTTCGAAACGCCCCCAGGGGGAAACAGGGTGAAAGTGTTGAATTGGTATGTACAGTTTCTGTTTGCGGGCCATAACAGAGTTTTCTATTTTGAAGTGACTCCCAATCACTGTGCCTGAATAGATCTGTTATTTCTGAAAGTGCTTATGTGCAGAATCCTAAACAGTTTCCACCCAAATCTAGAGTTCCTCAATAGAACCTTGATGCCTTTCCTTTGCAAATCAATCATAGGACCTTTGAGATTGTTTTCAGGAAACCAGGAAGGAGCTTTGTGTAGTTGTTTTCATTTGTATTACATCAAACATGTGGAAAGATAACATGGGAATTATTTTTTGTTGTTTTTTTTTGGGGGGGGGGGCATCACTGCTCTCCGGTGGTGGGAGTAGGAGGCCCAGCCCCACTGCTGGAATTGAACCTCCGTCCCAGTGTGCTGCAGTCCCGCGCACAACCACTGCGCCACCGGGGCTCAGCCCAACATGGGAATGTTTTATAGGAAAAGTATTCACTTTACACTCGAGTTAGTAATTTTTTCACATAGCAAGCTTCCATATTGCTTTTTTAAAAAAATGAATAGAACTCCTAACCAAAACATAAAACCCCCGTCATATGGCCTAAATCAGTCCTGTAGATGAAATATTTTGAAGTTTGTTTTCATTTTTTCTAGAATATCATCCATAAAATACTGAGATAGTGGAAAAATAAGCACCTAAGTTCCCTAGTAGTGTTTCAAAAAGCTCCTAACTGCTCTTAACTTTTTTAAAAATCGAGATTTATAAATCTCGTACAGTTTTAAAACATCCAGATAAGTTTTTTTATTTGTCTAATGTACCAAGTGCAGTGAGGAAAATAAAATTGTTCAAATCACTAGATTATTTTTACTTTTCAACCCGTCTTGCCATATAGGTAACATAAGCCAGCAAATGCTTTTATTTTGCATTTAAAATAAATCGCTCACTCTTTCACATTAAGTTTATTAATATAGTTTAATAATATCGGGCTGAGCCCCGGTGGCGTAGTGGTTGTGCGTGGAACTGCGGCCCACTGGGACGGAGGTTCAATTCCAGCTGTGGGGCTGGGCCTCCTCCTCCCACCACCGGAGAGCAGTGATGCCCGCCCCCCCCCCCAAAAAAAATAATATCTCTAACAAATGCAGGACATTTGATGATTAGAACAGTACTTTCAGTACACCGTGATTCATACAGTAATATGATGCACATTCTTTCTGTGGTACTATCAGCATTCATTTAAGAATTTTCATCCTCTGAACATTAATGTATCAGCATTGCACAGTAAGGAGGAAATACTCTCCAGGCAGAGCAATGTTGTGATGGTGGTGGCTGTTGCTGTATCTTACAAAGCTGCTGATTAGGGTTGTTGAGGGGAGAGAACTGTTAGTTCCCATGCTTTTCCTGCCCCGCCTTCATGGGGAGTCTGTGAAGTTTGTCCTGTGATTAGTATCTACATGTACTTTTCAACAAAGCAATACGCTGTTGGCATTTTTCTTTCCTAGTATCTGGGTTGATCAAAATTTTGTTCAGAGTCTGTAATTCCGTTTCTAACGACTGTCGGTGAAGGGATAATTGAAGTAACATAAGTAGGAAGTTATTAAATGCATCCAATGTGGTTTATGATCACCCTGTTAAAGATCCACATTGTCTTTTTGATCTTCACCAGCAGGAAACTTGACACGGCAAGAGGTATTTCAGAAAGTAAGTTTTCCAGAAAATTGAACCAGAACTTTTTAACAAATATATTATGATAGAATACAGTGATATATAATGAGGTCTGTACTCTTTAGATACCAAGAACTCTTAAATGCCTCTTAAGAGTATTGAAGACACAATTTCTGCCTAGAACCAGAATTCTTGGATTCTGCTCCATCACTTCTTAGTACTGATTATGAGCTAAACTGTGGCCTTTAGCAATTCTCTGTGTAAAATGAGGACAATGAGAGCACCCCACCTCCTGGATTGAAGGAAGGATCAATCCAGCACCCTGACTTGTCATTCACGCAGGTTGTAGAAAATCAGATATGCAACCGAGCCTTCATCCTGCTGCTTGCTTACAGCTAAGAGAATTTAAAAGATTGGCCAGCTGTAATCCTATGTTGTGTTGCTTCTGCTGCTGCTGTCATCCTCAGACTTTTTTTTTGCATGTTTATTTTGTTTAAGAAGTAAGTAGAAAACTGAAAGTCAATTAACTAAATGAATCTCAGATCTCATTGACTGCTGTCAGAGTTCCAGCTAGAATCTAGGAATACCACATTATCTGTTCTACTGTGCTACTTAGGAGAAACTAGATAACCAGCTTCGTTGGACCTTGTACCTGAAATAAGACTCGAGTCTACTGTGAAGGGCTCACATATATACATTCATACATATACCTATCTCTATCCCTGATGGCACTATAGGGCAAGCCTTGTGCTGCTTATATTGTTTTTCTTTTCTTTCTGTAAACACACTCTTATTAGGAAGGGGCAACCACTAACAGGAGATTGTTGGGTTTTGTTCCCCATGCTACACTATCACATAAGGTACAGGATTCTAGAATGCAGTGCAGGTCAAAAGACTGAAAAACATTAACTTCTCAGTTATATGAGCTCTTCAATAATATAAAGAAGGTTGATGATATCCTACAGATTTAAAAAAAAATTGAGGCACACTTGAAAACAAAATCACCTTATCTAAAAATGGTTTTGCTTGACCTCATAACACATCTTGCAGTACTTTCTCTTTAACCGAGTTAAAGAACTTTTGTTTTCTAAAATATTTCTGCTCTTACTGTGAGGCATATGAAAATACACTAAGATGCCTTCAACGTAAGACATATTGAGGGAGGGTTTCTGACAAAGATGTACAGTGGTTAATATTTTGGTTGGGTTGGCTTTTGGATGTATAAATACTCTGGTCTTATTTTGTATCGCCGACAGTCCACAGAGTTGGCTGCTATGTGCTGAACTTTCTGTTCCAGACTTTCTGCCAAGTACTTTATGCAAAACGCCGGTTTTAGTGAAACAGGTTTTATTGTTTTTAGTCAGACATATTATAAGCAGCTGTTAGCTATGTGATGCAAACAGAAGAGTTGGTATGTATATATAGCCATGAAAACAAACCACCCAAACAAGCCTTTCTCTGTTCCACTGGATGTTTTCCCCTCCCATTCCTGTAGCCTCCGTTCATGTTGTTTACTGCTGGAGGTCTGAGATGGTGTAATTTTCTTTTCTAGGAACTTGGGATTAGAATTCCTCGACCACTAGGACACGGACCAAGCAGATTCATCCCAGAAAAGGAGGTATGTTGTTTGAGAAAGTACATAGTGAACTATATGCTTTTAAGGAAATGCTTTCATGACCCACATTTTGGCTGCTTTAGCAACTGTTGGTCAACAACATGTTTTACACAGAAGTTAATCATGCTTTGGCAGTGACTCCGTGGGATTAGAAAGCTGCTTTTAGTCGTATTGGTTTCTAATATTCTGTGATGCCTCTCCCACCCATATTTAAACAAGGAAAACCAAAGCCTGTTCTGATCTACTGATGGTCGCATCTGCTCATATTAAGATGTTATTTCGGAATGCCTCTAACACAGTTACTTAGAGTGCTTTGAATTGGTTCATTCCCATTATGACCTCTTCTTAGGATTTGCATTTCCATTCCCACATATCCTCAACCAGAATCAAGATCTCCTATAGAAATACTGGAGAATCATGTTCAAATGGTAGATTCCGATTTAGTGTCAGGAGAGGACTTCAAAATCTTACGGAAAATAAATTTGTTGTTTAATCCACTACAACAGCCTACGTAACTGCTCTTCTTTGGTCCTGTTTCCAGTTGAATTTAAGTCTGTGGGCTTGTAACTCCTTTCTCTTAAGACAAATGTAATGTGCTGTCTAGCAAAATGTAGAATGCAATACCTGCATATTTTCTTTCTTAAACACCTGTTTACAATTTTTCTCTTCCTTATGCAGATTCTCCAAGTGGGGAGTGAAGACGCACAGATGCATGCTTTATTTGCAGATTCTTTTGCTGCTTTGGGTCGTTTGGATAACATTACTTTAGTGATGGTTTTTCATCCACAATATTTAGAAAGTTTCTTAAAAACTCAACACTATCTACTGCAGATGGATGGGCCATTACCTCTTCATTATCGGCACTACATTGGAATAATGGTTTGTAAAAATTTTTTCAGTCTACCCTAAGAGAATTTTACGACTTTAAACCAGAGATAAATGTGTACATTCTAGCTTGTAATAGATTCCTATTACATAGTCTCTGAGTTTGTTTTTTCTTTGTAAATAGGTGTGCACTCACTTGTAACTACAATGAAAATATGCATCAAAAACATGTATTTATGACTACCTAAAACCCTTAAATAAAGAGCACTGCATTGAGCCCATTTCATTACTATGAATATTTTGCATTGCTATAAATATTGATAATTTTATCCAATTTGTAAATTCAAGGTACTTTAAAAAGTTCATGGAAAAATGGAATTAAGAGATAATGAACTTTCCCCACAAACTATGTAATAATTCATCAATTTCGTTTTGTTTTGTTTTGAAATTATTTTATCAGGGGCTCGTACACACATCCATTGTGTCAAGCACGTCTGTGCGTTTGTTGCCATCGTTCTCAAAACATTTTCTTTCTGTGTGAACCCTTGGTATCAACTCATTTTTTAACCCTCCCTCTCCCACCCCACTTTCCTCAAGAACTCTTGATAATTTCTAAAGTATTACTGTCTTTTCATGTCTTATACTGTGTGATGTCTCCCTTCACCCACTTTTCTGTTGTCCAGCCCCCAGGGAGGGGGTTACGTGTGGACCATTGTGACCAGTTCCCCCTTTTCCCCCCTCCCTTCTCCTTATTCTCCCTAGTGTCACCACTCTCATGATTGATCCTGAGCGAGTCATTTATCTCCTGGAGTCCCTGTGTTTCCAGCTACTATCTGTACTAGTGTACATACTCTGGTCAAGCCAGATTTGTAAGGTAGAATTGGGATCACGATAGTTTTTTTTTTTTTGGGGGGGGTACACGGGGAGGAAGCATTAAAGAACTAGAGGAAAGTTGTACATTTCATTGGTACTACACTGCCCCCTGACTGACTCATGTCCTCCCCACAACCCTTCTGTAAGAGGATGTCCATTTGCCTATAGATGGGCTTTGGGTCCACACTCCCTCTTATTCACAGTGATGTGATTTTTTTGTTCTTTGATGTGTGATACCTGATCCCATTGACACCTCGTGATCACAAAGGTTGGTGTGCTTCCTCCATGTGGACTTTGTTGCGTCTGAGCTAGATGGCCGCTAGTTTATCTTCAAGTCTTTTTAAGACCCTGGACACTATCTTTTGATAGCCAGGCACCATCAGCTTTCTTCACCACATTTGCTTATGCGCCGCTTTGTCTTCCACAATTGTATTGAGAAGATGAGCATCCTGGAATACCAGTTTAATAGAACAAAGTGTTTTTGCACATAGATCTAATTCCCCTTCATCATATGTAGATATACTTACCTATGTACATGCCTGTATTTTGACCTGTATAAATGCCCTTTGCCTCCTAGTTCCTTCCTGTATTTGCTTTTACTTTCCTCTTGTCCCACTATCATGTTCAGCCTTCATTTGGGTTTCAATAATTCCTCTCAGTTACATTACCCTTAATCAAGTCCTTCCAGGTCTCTTACATCCTCCTGGCGATCGATTTTGAAGCACTTGTTCCCTGATCCCTGTTAACACCCCCTTCCTTTCCCCCACCTCCCCCTCTCCCATGTTCCCCCAGAGCCATCGGTCCCGTTGTTTTCTCCTCCAGATTGTTTATACCATCTATCTTATCTAGATAGAACTTGCAATGATCCCTTATTTTGTGGTTGACATCTGAATTCAAGTTTCTTTTAAGGTTCTGAAAATTAACTCACAGAATTTCTAAAATTCCTTGTTTTTGTTTGTTCTTGGAGTATTTCTGAGGTGCTTTCTGATGGAGTACTGATGGAACTGTGGGTAAGCATCAGACTGCTAACCACAAGACTGGTGGTTCATACCCATCAGCTCTCTGCAGAAGAATGATTGGACAATCTGCTTCCCTAAAGATCGAACACCTTAGAAACCCTTGTACAGGGTCTCTGTCGGTTGAAATTGACTCGATGACAGTGGGTTTTAGATTTGGTTTCTTTTTTTGTTTTTGTTTTTATTTTTGTTTTTGGGGGGCATCACTGCTCTCTGGCGGTGGGAGTAGGAGGCCCAGCCCCACTGCTGGAAATGAACCTCCGTCCCAGTGGGCCGCAGTCCCGCGCACAACCACTACGCCACCGGGGCTCAGCCCCTTAGATTTGGTTTCAATATTGTGTTTCAATGTTTCAATATTTATAAGAAAACAACCATTTCTGTAAGTTATAAGAAAATTTAAAACACACCAATCAAAAACTTAGCTGTTTTACACATTATTCTAGAGAATAAGGATTTGCTGTAGTTTGAGGTTTTAATTTTCATAATTAGAATCACCTTTTTGCTTCCTTTTAAGGCTGCAGCAAGACACCAGTGCTCCTACTTAGTAAACCTTCATGTAAATGATTTCCTTCATGTTGGTGGGGACCCCAAATGGCTCAATGGCTTAGAGAATGCTCCTCAAAAACTACAAAATTTAGGAGAACTCAACAAAGTGCTAGCCCATAGACCTTGGCTTATTACCAAAGAACACATTGAGGTAAGTCATAATATATCGCAGGTGTCTTTCTTTTTTTTTAATGATATTTTAAACTAGTTTCTTCTGACTTTACTGTTAAGGATAGTAGTGTAAAAGTAAGTTGACATTTCTCTGTTGAATGTCTACCATATATTAGAAAATTTGGAAGGCTTGTCTTTCTAATTTCTATTAAGTTCTAGATAGTTCTGCACCATTATTTCCCAAAGTGGGCGGAGCCTCCTCCCAGTGGGTACTGGGAAGACCGTGGGAAGCTGCAAAGCAGATACCTTGTACAGAAAGTTGTCATTGCTGAGTATGATTTTTACTTTTTGAAAAGGGGGCAGTCGGCCCCCAAATAAATTTGGAAACCTATGTTTTACATAATTAAAGCATACATTAAGAATATGAGTAATGCAGTATCTCAGAAGCTCGAATGGCACTGTTGGTAAAATTTTGGGTTGCCAACCACAAAGTCTGCATTCAAACCCACCAACCTCTCCTTTGTGGAAAGACGAGCCTTGGAAATGAGTCAGAACCAGCTTGATGGCCATGGGCAGTGAGTGCAAGATCTAGTGTAGCAGGTTCAAAAAAAGTTGCCCGGTTTTACAAAAATAGATAACAAAGCACAAAACTTAATTCCACATAATACGTGGCTTAATTTTCAAAATACAATTTTATGCTTTAAGAATGTTTTGCGATGCCTTGGTGGGTGTAGTGGGCTGCATGTTGAGGCGCGAACCGCAAGGCCGGCCATTCAAAGTCTCCCGGTCTTGGGAGAAAGATGACGCGTTCTGCTTCCACAAAACAATTTCAGAAATCCACAGAGGCAGTTCTCTGTCCGCGGGGTTGCTATAAGCCAGAATTCGCTCTGTGGCAGTGAGAGGGATATTTGAAGTCTTAACATGTTCAGAGCGTGGGGACCTTGGTAGAATTTTCAGCTTGCATTCAGTAGCCCTAAGTTCTGTTTGCTGCCATGTGTGTGCACCTCTTTGTGCATTCACCACCCATCTGCCAGCAGAGGCTTGTCTGCTGCTATGATGCACAACAGGTTTCAGCAGAATCTTAAGCTCGAAAGAAACACCTGACAATCTGCTTCTGAAAGCAGCCCATAAAAATCTGGATTACTCTAGCGGGTGGAACAAGATGGCAGTTAGCCTGATATTCCATGCCCAAACCCCTACAGCAAAGAGGCAAGAAACCAAGTGAAACAGATATAAATGACAAGCTTGGAACTCTGAGCAGCCAATAGAGGGATGGAGAATTAGATGGAACACTGACTGGATGGAGGCAGAAACTGGATGTGAACAAGAAGACAAACGGATAGGAGGTGCCCTGCCAGCTGGCCCAGCAGAGCCTCTGGCCGTCTTGAGACAAAATCAGCATTGCTCCCTGGTGAGGTGCACAGGAAGGCACCTTTGTAGCACCACACCAGCAGACAGAGATGCAGTGTAGATAAATCTAAAATGAAACAAGGTGCTCTCTGCACTCCTACCTGATGGTGAGCAGGGATTCATCAAGCCTCCCTCCAACAGCTGCCTGGCTGCAACTTGGTACCTTCTGTCGCCAGACAATCCCCGAAAGCCAACTGCACTGGCACCGAAACCCCGTGATCGCTCTCCCACCACTGAGATGCCTGCTTGTGTTTGCACAGAGGGCTTAGCTCATCAACTGGGGAAGCATTCCCACACAATGGCTGTGGAGCTGGCCTGCCTTGACCTCCAGAGAATGCACGGACAGCTAGCCCAAAGAACGACATGATCCCACAAGGGCTGCTGGGGGACTCTGACCACCCGACACCTCTCACCCGAAGAACTCTCAGGGAAAGGACCTACTTTCCCACCTCCACTCATCTCACAGACAGCAAACAATAACAAGTCATATGAAAAAAACAAAAAGATGGCTCTCATAGCAAAATAAAGGGGCAGAAACCCTCACTGAAAAAGAGATGGTCATAGAACTGCTTGATAGGAATCCCACAGGCTTAATAATAGGATCTTCAGAGGGAAAAAAAAGCAACACCAACAAAACCCTGAGGAATTCAGAAATCAGTACAAGAACAAAATGATAGAACAAACAATTATAAACAACCCAAAACAGCAATTAGAAAGCCAGGAGATGAAAAATAAAATATCAGAAATAGATAACTCAGTGAAAAGTCATAGAAGTACAATTACATCAACAGAAGGAATCGGCCAAACAGAGGTCAAATTCTTGATACTAATTTGAGTGGGTAACATCATAAAGAGTAAACAAAAAATGGAAGATAGCCTAGGAATTTTGTGGAACACTATGAAGAGAGAGAATTTGCAAGTAAGCAGAATCAAAGAATGGAGAGAGAAAGCACAGAGAATTTCTGAAGTTATTGATAGAAAAAAACTTCAAGTGTACAAGATCAAATACTTTTCATCAAAGAAGTTTAATATCCCAATACAAGGTAGACCTCAAACAGAAGTTACCAAAACATATTATAATCACACTTTTCCAAAACAAAAGAACTATGAGAGCAACTTGTTTTAAATGAAAGAAATATCACCTATGAAGACATACCCTGTGTGCTGATTTCTTGGCAAAAGGCAGTGGTAAAGAATTGCTAACCAAGAATCACACATCCAGCAAAGTTGTCTTTCAAATACTGTGACAAAATGTGGGGCATTCGCAGATAAACATAAAGTAAGGAATATGTTTTAAAAACAGGCTAACCTTACAAGATACAGGCAGCATGCTAAAAAAAAAAAAATACAGTGTGATCAAGTGGGATTCATGTCAGGGATCATTCAACATTAGAAATTCAGTCAATGTAACTTACTCCATAAATAAAACAAACAAATCACATAATCATCACAATTGACATAGAAGTGGCATTTGATAGAGTATAATACCCTTTCTTGATAGAGACTCAGCAAAACAGGAATAGAAGTTTTCCATTGTAATCAGCATACTCTTCAGAAGTTCAAAGAATTTCTGCAGGTGAATTACGGCGATGGTGAGTAATATTGAAAGTACCATGTATTACTGGAAGAACAAAGAAATCCATCGTGGAAGAAGTAAAGCTGGAATGCCCCTTAGAAGCGAATTTGGCAAGATGTCATCTCCTGTATTTTGGACATGCTATCAAGAGAGACCAGTCCCCGGCAAAGGCTCTACTTGGTAAAGTAGAAGGTCATTGAAAAAGAGGAAGGCCTTCCATGCGGTTGATTGGCCCACATTGACTGCAACAGTGGGCTCAAATCGAACAGCACCTCTGAAGGTCGCACCCTATGGAGCAGCGTTTGCTTCTATTGTACATAGGATGAATGTGAGTCGGAAACGAACGGTGGTCCCTCACTATCATATGCAAAACCAACAGCCCACAGTATTCTCATCAGAAAGATTGAGAGACCAGCCCCCTAGAATGGAATGAGACGAGGATGCCCTTTATCACCATCGGGGTCATCGAGGGTTACGAATGGGACTGCGACCTGCAAGGTCTACAGTTTGAAGCCACCAGTTGTTCAAAGGGAGAAAGATGAGGCTTTCCACTCCCTTGAAGGTTCGAAGGCTCAGGAACACACAGGGGTCGTGTGCTGGTCTGGGTTAACTAGAGCAATCCAGAGACACTTGCACATATGTAAGAGAGAACTTTATATCAAGAAGTAATTATGCACAATAAAACATCCCAGCCCAGTCCAAATCAAGTCCATAAGTTTGATACTAGTCCCTAAGGCCGATGTTAGCCCACGAATGCCTCTTCAGACTCGCCCAGCACGTGCAACGATGCCCAATGCACAAAGATCACAGGCCAGTAGGGGGGGAAAGCCTTGTGGATCCGGTGGCGGTGGAAGCATCTCATCCCTGGTGTGATGCTCTCCAGCTCCCCGGATGTGGCTCCTCGTGGCTTGTCAACAGGAAGTTGAAGCGGATGAGAGTGTGTGTGTCCCGTCTCCAGCGAGCAAGAGAGGAAAGCTCCCAGAATCTTCATGGGAAGGGCACTCCCACAAGGAGGCATCAATCAGGCTGTGACCTGATTGACAGGGTAGGCTTCACCCCTTCATTCTTCATACATCAAATTGACACGAAATTTGTGTAACTACCGCAGGTAGTTCTAGTGGATTCCATAGGCTTGCTATGAGCCAGAATTCGCTCAGTGGCAGTGATTTGGGTTTTGAGTTTTTATTCACTTTAGAAAGGGGGCCATGGGCTGAGCCCCAGTGGTGTAAGTGGTTGAGTACAGGACTGCAGCCCGCGGGCTTAGCAGTTCAAATTCAACGGCCGGCTCTCAGGAACAGCACTGGGTACTGCCCACGACCACTAGAGGCAGTGATGCACCCCCCCAAACAAAACAAAACAAACCCCCCCCCCCCCCAAAAAAAAAAAAAAACAAGAAATGGAAGCCATAACAACTACAACAATAAAGCAAAAAATAGAGGGTATCAACTTAGGAAAGGAAGAAGGAAAACTATGCTGGTGGTGTAGTTGGTTCTCCATTGGGCTGCTGACCTCAGGCAGAAAGCTGAAGCTGTCTTCCCCTGTAGAGATTTAGTCTTCGGAGCACTTCTGCTCTGTTCTCTACGGTATCTGTGAGTCACCTCGATGGCATGAATATGGGAACCTACTTCACTGTAAACTTTTGTCTCAAAATTATAAAATAGTGACAGAGAAAATGGATACATTACGAGAACTGTTAGACAAACAAACTAAAATATATGGATCACAGAGGTTTCATCCACAACCGATCCTGGGGTTGGCAGAGGACCAGGAAGCATGGAGTCCTGCTTTATGTAAGGTACCCTTGGGTTGAGGAAGCCTGCTAATAAAAACAAGCATTCCTCACTGCAAAACCAACAGCCAAGAATATTCTGAGCAGAAAGATTTTTCATTTAAACCTAAATGTGTTACATTTTAGTTGAGATTTTGGAATAAGTATAGAAGCATAATGCAGCATTTGAAATATAGATGCTTCTAAGTAAAAGTATTTGCTTAAAACTGCTTTTATAGGAAATGCATTTGTCGCATCTTAAATTGGTATTTCAAAAGTCAAAATAACTGAGTTTGTTGGTATAGGCGTTAAACTAGTCATGAATACATATTTATAAGAAAAATTAGCATTGAATTGGTTTTACATGATCTAAATTATAATGTTACAGCAGACTTTTATATGACTGATCCTGTTTACAGCAGATTAATACTATAATGAACTGTTTTTTTTTTTTTTAACTAACACTACGGCTCAGTCTAAAAAGGATGTGTTTGTTTTCACTCCCTAAGGGACTTTTAAAAGCTGAAGAACACAGCTGGTCCCTGGCAGAACTGGTCCACGCGGTGGTGCTGCTCACGCACTATCACTCCCTTGCCTCGTTCTCCTTTGGCTGTGGTATCAGTCCAGAAATACACTGCGATGGTGGACACACGTTCAGAACGCCTTCTGTTAGTAACTACTGCATCTGTGACATTACAAATGGCAATCATAATGTGGAGGAAACGCAGGTCAGCTCCGCAGGAAATGTTTCAGTAAGTATCCATTCCATGGTATGGGATCATCATCAGAATAGTCACAGTAATTACTGTTACATTGTGTCTTCATCTAGCTTCTCAGAAAACCCACCCAGTTAAATTCATAGCAGTATTAGGCCTTCATACCTATTCATTCAACAAGTATTTATCGGCTGCCTCTACATGTAGTGCAGGTGCTACACTACAATGAGAAGCCCCTCTAGGAGACTAAACACAAGTGATTTTAGGATGAAGCCGGTGCTCCATCAGGGCCAGTTAGTGTGGCGACCAGTAGAATGGCGACCGCAGTGAGATAGATGGGAGGAGGCTGGGACCATGTTCTTCTTCCCTCTTGTCCATGGCAAGTGCTTTGAACTTCACATCACATTCTTCCCTTTTGCATAAAACAATTAAAAAAAAACAGGCTGGCATCTTAATTCATCTTTTAGACTATTTACTCGGTCCCAATAAGGAAATTTCTCATTTTCCTAGTTAATGTTTCCCAAGTGCATGAAGAGTGCTGTCCAGTGGATGTAAAGTTAGAGTGATTTTGCCTCTATTGTTTCTCTCCTCTTTTATACTTTTCCGGAAACAGAAAATGCATAAGCTTCATCCCGAGTCTAATGTGTGTGTTCTCTTCAGGTCAGCGAGTCCTTCTTTGAGGTTGAAGCCCTCATGGAAAAAATGAAGCAGTTACAGGAATGTCGAGATGAGGAAGAAGCAAGTCAGGAAGAGATGGCTTCACGTTTTGAAATAGAAAAAAGAGAGAGTATGTTTGTCTTCTCTTCAGGTAAGGGCACCAACTAGCGAGTCAATATGATTTCTTTTTTTTTGGGGGGGGGGGGGGCATCACTGCTCTCCGGTGGTGGGTCAATATGATTTCTATTGATTACACAAAGGAGTTCTTCTTTTTTTTTTTCATTTAGAGAATTTGAACAGTCCGTTTTAGAACATTTATCTAAATATGCCTTCATTTTAGAGAACCTGTTTGATGGGTATTCCTATTTACAAACAATTTTTTAAAACAGGCATTAATTACGTTGCCTGAAAGGATGGCTGCAAATCCCAGACCCACTCAGTTCTGTGTTTCTGAGGTCTGCTCTCCCTCTCTCTCTGCTTCTCACCTTTTCCCCTGACTTTGCAAACCAGTGGCTCTGGCAACTTTCGGGACTCTCTTCAGCCCGTCTCAGCCCTTCAGTTAAAAGCCAATAGTAGTGGAGGCTCAGTGAAGTGAATCATTTCCATGATAACCTGGTTTTTCTTTAGACTTCTTTTGAACATCTATACATGATCCCAAAATAGAACACATTTCAACTATTATATAGAAAATCGTGCTTCTCCAATTTTTTTTTTCTGATTTTAAGATTCAATGCATTTTCTGAACAACACGTTTAAGGTAAAATATGTACGTTTGAAGTGTTTCGCATCTTGAGAAATTTTACGTACCATAGATCTTAATCACCTTTTAAGAATACTGGAAAAAAATGCATTACTTTTTCTGAAGTGAACTAAGGGTCACATTTTGCCATTGCCAGTCTTTAGAAGATGATTGTCTAGTCAACGCTACAGATCTTCTAACTGGGACATGGGAATTGTGGGGCTTAAATCATTGTCAATAAATTTTGTGAACTTGAGGAAGTCACAAATTCCCCACCCTACCCTACCCCATTCCCTCCCCTTCTTTAAAATGAGGAAGTTGACTTCGTAGTAGTGCTGATTCCTTCCAGCTTTAAAACGTTGTGGTTCTGTGAAAGGGAGAGAGAATTAAAAACCAACAACAACCTAACTTCTTTATGTTTCGTCTTTGTGTGCAGGATACAAGATTAAGCATATAAGATAGATAAAGGAGATAAAGTGACTATCTCAAACTGTATTTTGACAATAATAGAATTGGATTACGTAAATAATAAAAGCACTGGTATCCCCCTTCCCCAGCCCCCTTTCCCCCCGCCTCCAAATCTCTTGTGGAGGGGTGAATTTTTTTTTATTATAGATTGGGTTGAACTGCATTCAGCAGTTCAAACCACTCATCATCACCCTCCTCACCATATTCTTTTTTTTTTTTTTTTTGGCATCACTGCTCTCCGGTGGTGGGAGTAGGAGGCCCAGCCCCACTGCTGGAATTGAACCTCCGTCCCAGTGGACCGCAGTCCCGCGCACAACCACTACGCCACCGGGGCTCAGCCCATCTTCACCATATTCTATCTTACTCCCTCCCCCCAACCCCTCTTCTTCCCTCCTACGGACCTCCATCCTCCCTTTCACTCAATCAATATCTGTCAGTCTCCTAATCCGTTGCTCCATCTCCCACCCTTGCCATCCTTTCCTTGGGATCTCCAAAGTCCATGTCCTCAGGTACACAAGACTTTGTTTTGATTTTTACGTTACATTAAATATAATATTTGCCCCTTTGTGATGGACCAACTTCACTCAGCATAATGTTCTTCACATCCATCCATGTTATGAGGTGTTTTGTTTTTTAGCAATGTGTGGTATTCTATGTGTATGTGTCAAAGTTTCTTGATTCATTCTTTGGACTGTTTCCAGTTTTTTGCTCATGTGCACAGTGCTGCGATGAAGGCAGTAATGCACACACCTGTTCATGCTACGGCTCTCAGCCTCTCAGGAGGTGTGGCCAGCAGAGGTGTGCTGGACCGTGCGCGTCCCCACCCGCAGTTGCTTGAGGTGGTGCACTGTTGCTTTCCACACTGACTGTACGTGTTTATAGAGCCAACCCTGTGTGAGAGTTTCCATCCCTCTGCATCCTTACAGAGTTTCCTTCGGTTTTGTTCTTTAATTGGGCTGTCATTGATGTAAGGTGATTATCTCATCGTTTTGATTTGCATCTCCCAGATGGTTAGTGATTATATAAGCATTTGTTTGTGTTTGTTAGCTATTTTGATGAACTAACCATTTATGTCCTCTGCCCCCTTTTAGTTGGATAATTGTTTCATTCTCGTTGACATATCAAAAATTTTTTGTCAATTTTACAGACCAGTCCCTTCTCTGTTGTCTTGTTCCTAGAGATTTTCTTCTCAGTCTGTGGGTTCTCTTTTACTTACTTTTTAAAGGACCTTTTTTTCAGTCTTGTATCATCATTGTTAGCTTTCCATTACCCCCTGCCACACCCCCAAACGAAACCCAGACTCACGGCCATCAAGTCAATACTGATTCTGAGTGGCCTCCTTTGGATCTTCGAGACTGTCACTGTTTAAGGGAGTAGAAATCCTGCCTGTCTCCTGAGGAGCTGCTGGTGGTTTTGGCCCAGGTGGATCACAGCCCAATTTGTAACCACCACCCTGCCAGGGCTCTAAGGGACCGTGAGTCCAATTACTGTGTCTGTAGTTTTACCTACCCTGGATTCCATATGCTGAAAGAAAATTTTTTAAAAATAAAAACTTTAAAATAACCAAGTAAAGCCGATAAAAACCTCAATCAAAAAAGAAAGCAGAAAATATTAAAACTAGAACAAATTTAAATGGATTTTAAGGTGGATCAGCTGATAGCGTGCTACATTTTAACCTAATTGCATCTGTAACCATTGTAGGTTCTCTTTTGATGGATTTTTTTGATACACAAAAGTCTTATTTTTAGTAGGTTCTAGTCATCTATTTTGTCTTCTGCGTTGTCTGCTGCCCTCGTTATATTTCTTAGTCTGTGCCCAGCAGTAGAGCTTTTTTAAGTTTGTCCCCATTTTCTCATTGATCTTTATAGCTCTGAGATTCAGCTCTTTGATCCACCTCGAGTTCATTTTTGTACATGGGGTGAGGTACAGGTCCCGTTTCATTCTTCTACAGCTGCAGATCCCATTTTGTCAGCACCATTTGTTGAAGAGACCTTCCCCTTCCCCTTTAATGTTTTTTGACCCTTTGTCAAAGACCAGTTATCTGAAGGTGGATGAATTTTTTCCTGGGCTTTCTAGCACTAAGTACTTAAGTTGATAGAAAAAGAAAACACCAAGTGTGTATAAATGAAGGACTGCTTGTGCTCAGCACGAAAAGGATTTTGTTGGAATCCATGCCCACAAACATGGAATTGTCAAGTAAAACTGTACTTAAGTTTACTTCATGAATTCTGAAATGCGGTGATCATCCACAAAGGCTTAGTGGCAGGACTAGAAGCACTGCACAGTGGGTGATTCTTGGGTCCCCTTTTTTCTAGAATTGTTTCCAAGACTATCGAGCTATTCGTGAAATCCTATATTGTATGACATGAATACTGGAACATAGCTGATTACAATAGCTTTTATCCTCACCCTAAAGACGATCTACAAGGGTGTTCATCCTTGAAGCACACACTTTGAAGTATAGTCTGTTTGTTGTTGTTAGTGCCGTCCATTCAGTGTTCCACAGCAACTCCCGGGGGGTAGGGCTGGAGTGGGGGCTTCCTCACCTGCAGTCTTTATGGCAGCAGACCTGCTGGTCTTTCCCTCACTGAGCCACCAGTGGACTCAAACCACCCACCTGTGATGAGAAGCCGAGCGCTTAACCATCGCCTCCCAAGGTTTCTAAGTACCGCCTTGCATGTTGGGTGGGAACACAAAAGAGCTATAGATGAAGAGAATGAAAGTCCTGGAGAACTGAACCACATTCTGTTTTAAAATGATTACAGAGATGTTTCTTTGGGGCCACCTCAGTTACTGTTAAGTAAGCTGTTTTAATAGTTTTAAAACCGTATTTTGCTTATCCTGTTTTTGCTTGTTACTGGTAAAATTTACTAGCATGATGGTTTTTCCCCCCTTTTCTTCAGACGATGAAGAAGTTACACCAGCAAGAGATGTCTCTCGTCATTTTGAGGATACTAGTTATGGCTATAAGGATTTCTCCAGGCACGGGATGCATGTCCCAACATTCCGAGTCCAGGTACCACTGTCGTCTGTCGTGTGCTCGTGCAAAGGTTGTTGCATGGAAATGTGAGCGCTAGGAGCTTGCTGCTCTTGGGGCCGTCGAGTTGGTGGTGAGCCCTGTGCAGACCAGAGCGAAACCCCGAGTGGTCCTGAGCCCGTTGTTGCAGGCACAGGGTCAGCCCATCTCCTTAAAGGCCTTCCTCCTGTTCACTGCCCATCCCCATCAGAAATTGAAGTTTTATAGAAGGAGATTAGGACTGGAGGGGTTTTGCTTGTTTGTTTTTGTCAAAGAACCTAGGACAGAGAGAACTGTTGAGCTCCAGGTGGAGAGAGAGAAAGAGTAAAAAGAATCATAAAGCGGGGCTAGCCCCGGTGGCGTAGTGGTTGCGCACGGGACCACGGCCCACTGGGATGGAGGTTCAATTCCAGCAGTGGCTCCACAGGAGCAAGGGCCGGGCCTCTTACTCCCACCACCAGAGGACAGTGATGCCCAAAAAACAAAACAAAAGAATCATAAAACAAGTGCCCGTGACTTGAGCAGAGTGTTCCTACTTCTGACTTAATGGGAAATTGGTTTTAACTTGATCTGGTGTGTCAGGCAGAGCAGTTTATGTAGGTCAAATAGCATTTATAGGTTCTTGAAGGAGCCCTTGGTTGCACAGTAGTTAGGGGCTTGGCTGCTAACCAGAGGGGTCAGTGGTTCGAACGCCTCAGTCACTCTGCAGGGGGAAGCTGTGGCCGTCTGCTTCCATGAAGTGTGACAGCCTTGAGGACCCTGGGGCAGTGTGACTGTCCTATAGGGTCCTGGGAGTAGGGATCTACTTGATGGCAGTGAGTTTGTTCTTTCCATTCCCTCCATGTGAGGACTGTTTCCCCGTGTCTTTCTTTCCTATCCCTGCCTGCCTTCTGAACTCGCAGCTTGGTCACCTGCTGCCATTTTCATCTCATAGGGTTGATGTTACTAACGAATATGTACCTCCCTGGTATTACTGCTCACCTTACAGCCTCTCGTTACACTGAAAGTTGAACCGGGAGTGTGAGTTCACTTCCAGATTGGAGGCAGTCTCGGGGGAATCCCAGCAGTCTCTGTCAGAACTGAGTGACAAAACATAGCCTTTTATGTGCTTCACTGTAGCCTTGGCAAGCATGGGCTTGGAGGGCCAAGGTACCTGGGGGATAAGGTGTTCTGAAAGGCAGTGGTTCCCACCCCCGAGAGATCACACCACCTTCCTCTTTCTTCTGTCCCCTCTCTCTAGGACTATTGCTGGGAAGACCATGGCTACTCTCTGGTAAATCGCCTTTATCCAGATGTGGGACAGCTGATTGATGAAAAGTTTCATATTGCCTACAATCTGACCTATAACACAATGGCAATGCACAAAGATGTTGACACCTCGATGCTCAGACGGGCTATTTGGAACTATATTCACTGCATGTTTGGAATAAGGTTAGTCTGTTTTCTTATGATCATGAAGAGAAAGAGCCATTTGGTCCAAGTTATTCCAGTGTTTGGACACACACACACACACACACGAGGGGACCTCAGAATGTTTGTAGAAGAGTGGAAGTTCCCCACGAACTTTTTGAAGCCACCGTGTGTACGTTACACTCCCCACCCTCCCCCTCAGTGGTTTATATATATGCCTCTCATACTTCAGCAGACTGGCAGACTGCAGTGCAGTCTGTTTCCTCCTAGCTAGACAGGAGAGAGTGAGCTGTGGCCGAGAGTTAAAGATGGGTGCAGTCGAGGAAGGGGGATAAGAAGACTAGGCAAGAGGTCCGAGAGCACAGGTGCAAAGAGGCAAAACCTGTCACCAGACGTCTTTGGTATCTTTATCTGTGTATATCATTCGCATCGATCTTGATACACCTCCCGACACCCTGATTTCTGCCTTCCGGGAACTCAGGACTCTCATGTTACCCTTCTGGCTTTTCTCCGACTCCTGCAGAGCACCTGCCCCCTTGGTACTACTTCATCTAAACTCCTAAATCTAACATCTAAATGCAGGAATTATGTACCCACTTTCTTATGCGAGCCACGAACTCCATGCCACCGCCCCTTCTGGTTACTTTGGCAAAAAGATCCGGCTGGCTCTTAAGCACCCACTTTGTAGGATTTGTGTGGCCAGTCCACACAGAGACTTTTGCCTCCCAAATGATTGCAGGACAAGCTTTACTGGAGAGTTCTCTGCTTTGTGGGAACAGGAGGCTCCAATGTCAGGTGCAGCGTCCATCTCCAGAGGATCAGGGCAGATGGGACAGCAATTAGAAGAGCCTCTTTCAGGTGTCAACCCTGGGAGGCTGACTGCAGGCCATTCACTCCAAGGTCACCTCTTTCTTCCCTTAGCTTCCCCCGGAAACTCATGTATTCACAAATAAAACAATTCTAGTTTTATCGATGCATTGATATGTACTATGTAATAGCATTGAGAAATACCAGTTGCTTTATCTAAGCAATATCCATAAACTGTTTCAAGAATTTGTTCATTTATAAATAGATGCTGTTGCCTGAGGCCCAATGCTATAATTCCATGTTATTAGATTTCTGGATGATTTACGTGAGCAGTGGAAAAATTTCTGTTCCTGTACCTGAGCTCACTGCTTTTTATTCCTTTCTATCAGTGGCTCTCAACCTCCCTAATACTGTGACCCTTTAATACAGTTCCTCATGTTGTGGTGACCCCCAACCATAAAATTATTTTCATTGCCACTTCATAACTATAATTTTGCTACTGTTATGAATCGGGCGACCCCTGTGAAAGGGGTGAGAACCACTGCTTTATATTTACTCTTCAACGCTAGTGAAACATGGTCAAGCTTTTTATCATTTCGGGTGGGGGGCGGGGAGTGGTGGCCTACACAGGGTAAAAGAATCAAGCACTTAGTATCAATGTCAGTATACTATCTAAAAATATAATCTTCACTTTATTTGAAAACAGATATGATGACTATGACTATGGTGAAATTAACCAGCTATTGGATCGTAGCTTTAAAGTTTATATCAAAACTGTTGTTTGCACTCCTGAAAAGGTTACCAAACGAATGTATGATAGCTTCTGGAGGCAGTTCAAGCACTCTGAGAAGGTACGTCACCTCCGGTGGCCTATTTAGCCTCTATCCTAGGGGTAATTTTCGTTCACCTTTGCCCAAGTTAGTGGCTGCCAAATCCTTTCCATCACCCTTAACAGCCCAAAGAAGGCTGCTCTCCCACAGCTTGGGAGGGAACCGCCTGCCTGCGGGGCTGGAGACAAAGAACAAAGGTGGAAGGGTAAGTGGGCCACTCACGAGAGAGGGCTGGCATTGCTGACAACACATAAGGAACATATTTTGCTCGAGACCTCGTTAATTGTGCTTAGGCAGAAAAGTCCGGTCTCTTTGATGCCATATCTTTATAAACATTACTAAAGGGTGATTAGCTGGGACAATTTGGCATTTATCAAAGCAGTGTCTACCTTTCCTGAATTGTGATCTGCTATCAATGAAATGTCAAAATATCCAAATTAACAGCAGACAGCTTTTCTTTTACAGAGGTGTTGATATTCTACTAAAACCAAGATTTCTATTTTTTTTGGGGGGGGGGGGGGCATCACTGCTCTCCGGTGGTGGGAGTAGGAGGTTAAAACCAAGATTTTTATCTAAATCATTGATCCCCAAACTTATTTGCCCTACCATCCCCTTTCAGGGAAAACATTAACTCATTGTCCCCACTGCCAACAATGAAAAACCTTTTGTACAATAGCCCATAACCCAGAATAAAGTGTCTGCTTTTACAGCTTCTCTGGATCATTCTGGCGCACCCCCTACCCCAGGGAGCAGTGTCACCTACTTTGAGAAACAGGGTCTACGTTATACTGGGGCACATTTGAGCATTTACTTATTTGGGGCCTTTATTAGATGTGCTGAAAAATCTATGATTGTGATGCTTCTAATTTTGCTCTATGTAATCTTCTGTTTTCCATTCAGGTTCATGTTAATCTGCTTCTTATAGAAGCTAGGATGCAAGCGGAACTCCTTTACGCTCTGAGAGCCATTACTCGCTATATGACCTGATAACTTTTCTCCGTGAAAGAGGATGGGATGATCAGCAGATAAAGTCTTCAGGGGGAAGGTACTAAGCCCCAGGACCAATGGTAGATAAAAGAATTGAGAATCCATTCTGCCATGATTCCTTTAGTTTCCGCTCTTCTCCTGTGGACGTGCCACGGCTGGCACAAGCAGGGAGTGCTTGACAGCGTCAGGGTTAGAGTTGTGAAGTGTGCTGCCGTTCACAGTATTTTGCTTTTTGACATGTACAAGATGCTGTATATTGTCTTCATACAGCAAATAGTAACTCCAAATCCTGTTGCTTTTATGTTAAATAAGATAACAAGAATTGGAGCATGCAAAGATTGGGACTTGAACGACTTAAGCTTTACCCATAATGACTTTTAGAAGATCTTGGTGCTGCTATTCCTGCTGGTGGAATGAAAAGAATGGCTGTTTCCAATTAAGCTATTAGTAATAAAAGTGAATACTGCTACTATCTGAGCCTACATACTGAATTTGTGTGGTTCCAAATTAAATTTGCATATGTGTTGTTGTTGTTGTTGTTTGCATCTAAACCATAGAAATACTACAGCTCAGAAAAGACCATTTTGATGGTAACAGTTCATTTCTTTCACTGTAGTTGTGTAAAATTCAGAGTAACTGGATGACATGAAATTGCAGTGATGTTCATAAAGATTTCCTTTAAAAAGCGGTCTGGAATGAAAGTGTGTAAATTACGAGAAAGCTAGCTATCTTTGATATACTGTTCCCAGAGGTCCTCTGGCCCAGCTGTCGTGTGCGGTCTTTCGGCGGCCAGCACCAGAGTGTCGGGAGCATGTCTGGGGACTGCTTGCTGAGCAGTCCCAGTGGACCCAGTCCTCTGTCCTGCCCCTCCCTGGGCCCCACTGTAAAGGTTGTGCAGCTCCTTGAATAATAAAGCTGGAAATGATTTTTAGTCAGGTTATCAAATGGAATTTACAAAAATGCTAATTTGTTTGAAATGCAAGCAGGTTTGAAAAAAAAATGTATTAAGTACTTTGTATTCTGGAAGTGTGGATTGCTTTTGAAGTCTGTCAGTATTATTGATATTTTTCAATAAAGAATACTTTTTTTCTCCACTTTTTATTTACTGTCTCAGTCCATTAAAGAGCCAAGACTTAACCATCAATAACAGTAATTCTGAGTCTCTCTTTACTTTCTGTGGGAACATTTTATTGTGATTTGGGTGACTGTGTACAGAGCACGTTGGTTTTCCAGTCATCGGTTCATACACCTTTTGGTTAGTGACATTCATTTCAAGCCCCACAAAGTGACAGCGCTCTTCCGATTTCCTCCTGCGTGTTCCCTTAGTCCTTCTTTTCTGTTCCTTTCTGCCTTCTGAGCTTTTTCCTTGGATTTCACACGGCTTGTTCTAGGCAGTGCGTCCCCTGCGGAGTCACTGCTCACCGTATAGAAAGTGTGCTACACGTGAGGGTTGGCTTGGGACTAGTCTTGAGGGTCGCTGCCAGTCGTTACTAGAGCATGCAGCCTGCTCGTTCGCATTTTCCTCCTCTGTACAGGACCTCCTATTGGGTACCTTTCAAGCTGTCTGCAGGAGTAGTGGGACACCATCTAGTTCATCTGGTCTAAGGTTCATGAAAGCCCACGCTCATGTGGCCCATGACTTGCGTAGATTGTTTCCTCGCTTGTTTGATTTTTCACTTTTCTTTAGGGAGAGGCCATTCATTACACCCTAAGTGACTGCTCACAAGGTCTTAAGACCCCACACCCAGGTCACCCAAGTAGGATATAAAATATTGTCTTTGTGGACTATATTATAGCAGTTGACTTTGATGTCTCCTAGGACTGCAGTCCTGAGCCCCAGGTCAATTTGCTTTTAAAAACCACATAGATTCACACTTTAATGATGCTAGGCTATCAGATGAGATACAAAAATGCTGAACTCAAGTCCTTTTGGAGGCTACAAAGAGGAAGGGACCTTGGCTAAGACCATTTTTTATAATAGAAATGTATGGTGTTGCCTGCCTCTAGTCCATTTTTAATTGAGATAATTTTACTAGAGTTCAGATGGAATTGTTAGAAGCAAAAACTCATTAGGGAAAGAGACTATAAAACAAAATAATAACTCTTGTGAAAGAACTAGAAATAGTTCTGAGTGTAATCCAAGCTGTTGCAATAACTATTACTCATCAAAATATTTTATCGAGTTCAATCCAGTACCTAGAGATTTATCATGTGTTGAAAGCCTGGTGATAATGGGGTTTGAGGGAGGCAATTTTGAAGAGGGGTGGTACCCGACCTCAAGGACACAGACTCGCATGAGGAGACAAAGCTCTGCCCTGTGAGGTTAATGGCCGTTAGGTCAGCCCCACTACTGCCAACCCCATATGCCGTGAGAGGAAACACTGTCCTGATCCTGCACCATTCCTGTGATTGCTCTGGGCCAGCCTATTATCATCCATAGGGTTTTCACTGGCTACTTTCTGGCAGTAGTCTCTAGTCCTCTCCTACTAGCTCATCTTATAAGGTCGGGAATCTGCTGAAACCATTAAGCTTCAAAGCAACACCGAAGCCTCCATTGACAGACAATGCACGTGAGGTGCACGGACTAGGCGTCAATCGGGGTCTGCTTTGGGAAGGTAAGAATTCTACCCCCAAACTACTGATAAAAGCTTAAATTTAAAATTTGGTTGATTTTTTATTTAAATTATATGTACTCTAATTATAATAACCCAAACAGCTCTCTTTGCCAATCTTTTCTAGTGGCTTTGGTTAGCTTACAGTGGTCCTGTACATTAGGTCGCTTCATGCCTTTCCCTACTACTGTTTATTCATGAGTCATTTCATCATAGTCATAATGTGAACCCAACCACTAAGGCCAACAAGGATATATGTATTTGGTGGGGGGACATCACTGCCCTCTGGTGGGAGCGGGAGGCCCAGCCTTGCTCCTGGAGAGCTGCAGCTGGATTTGAACCGCCAAGCCAGTGGGCTGCAGTCCCGCACTCAACCACTACGCCACCAGGGCTCAGCCCAGATATATTTAACAGTTCGCTTTTCCTTCTATTTTTTTATGCCTCCCTTCAAAATGCAAAATTTCTAGTAGAAGTTCTAATTAGCAATACGGCAGTCATAAAACACGATCAACTAGAATTAGTCCATAAACTTACAAGCACTTAGAAAAAAGATGTTGGAAACTGAGACTTTCACATATCTAAAGTAATAAAAAGTAGGCCTGTCATACAAAGTGTATTTTGCAATACCTCCCATTTCACAGGTGCTTCCTGTTACTCAGAACATTTTTACAAAGACACACAGGATTTCTAATGCTACTACAACCTTTAGTCCTTGCCAAAATAATTGAAAAAGGTAAAACAGAAGATTTACTACCAGATATCATAATCCTCCCCCACCAAAGGAAACATTTTTCTCCCAAAATGATCATGAAAAGATTTTTGGGTAAGGTTTCTAGGACCTGACTTTTAAAACCTGAGTTTTTGGGGGTTTTTAAAGTTTTTTTGGTGAAAGCTGAGGGACTTTCAAATTAAACCTAATTTAACTGAGTAGCTCTGAACTATAAAAATGAGATTGGGGGCTGAGCCCTGGTGGCGTAGTGGTTGTGTGCGGGACCACGGCCCACTGGGATGGAGGTTCAATTCCAGCTCCACAGGAGCAAAGGTTGGGCCTCCTCCCACCACCTGAGGGCAGTGATGTCCCCCCCCCCCAAAAAAATGAGATTAAATTTCAAGCATTTCTCTATACTTATTTTTAATTTGAAAAGCCAATGGGGTTTTCATTCTAGGAGTTTAGCCATTCCAAATTAGTTTTGAGACAACTGAGAGATGGCAGGTAAAACTTGGGTGAAACATGCTTCCCATCACTAAGGTGCACTAAGGTGTGTGTGGGGGGTGGAGTGGGGAAGGCATCTCCGTGAGGGGGAGGCAGACATACATTTTCATCTATTCTGACACCAGTCATCCCTCCCATGGTGCTCTCTGCTTCTCTTCTGGGTTCCATATTCTCTTGCTATAGTCCCACACACAAATAGGAAGGAACAGTGTACCAGTCAGGATAAGGGACAAGAGGCTACGTTTAAGGGTCTGGAAACGTACAGGCAGAGAGTCTCTTTAGTGTTGGACAGGTTCCTCCTGGCCCCGCCCTCTGTCACTGTCTGATCTGCCACCATCGCGACCTGTTCAGCGCTTGGGGAGATTCCCTGCCACCTCGCTCTGCTAAACTGCTTACGTACACACACTAGTCACTTTCAAAGCTTGGCACTCCCAGCAGGTCTAGGTACTGACCAGACCCCACTCAGTGGACCAGATACCATTTGCATAGTAGGCTGTATTTCCATAGCCTGTTGACCAATCAGTGCAAGATACGTATCAATCACAGGGCAAGACCAAGTGAAAAAATATTGAACCATACTTGTTTACAGCTTTCCCAGGAAATGCCCAACAACTTGAATCAAAGTTTCAAACTCTCCTTTAAATAAGAAAATGTTTTACTGAGAATTAAGTGGGGGAGTTTATATTTCAAACCAGTGACCCTACATGCAACAAGTTAAAACCACTCATCAAACTCTAGCCACCCTCCCTCCCACCCCCTCCCCACCAAGTCTCTTCTCCCTCTGATTGATCTTCATACCTCCTCCTACCCAAGCCAACCTAGTCCAGGGGCTGGCAAATGTGGCCCTCCACCATTGGTGGCTCTTTCTGCAGGTGACTTTGAAGTGAACTGAAAACGTTAAGGATATTATTCAGATAATGGTGATTTCATTTGTTTTGTAAATATATATCTCTGACGGGCAATTTACAAGTTCTGTGAGGGACAGGATTGGCTCTTCTGTCTCCACAGTTTGCTGACACCTGTTGTCGTCCCTTGCTTCACCTCCCCACCATTTCCCTTCCTCCCTTGGAGACGTCTAAGGTCTGTCGTCTCTGGTAGGCCAGCCTTGGTCTTGGTTTTTACCTTGCAGCAGTGGTCCCATACGATATTTGACTATGTTATGATTGACTAACTCAGCACAAGGTTCTTCAGGTTCATCCATGTCATGAGGGGCTTCATGGTTTCATCCATAGTACTTCATTGTATGTACGTGCCAAAGTTTCTTTATCCATTTTTCTACCGACCGGCATTGGACTGTTCATGTGACTAGTTCTGGGATGAGCACAGGAGTGCACATGTCTGTTACAGCTCTTATTTCTTTGGGGTATATACCCAACAGGGACACTACTGGCTTGCATGGGATTTCAGGTCTCAATTGTTTGTAGTACCATATTGCTGTCAACAGTACACATATTTATAGACCCACCAGCAGTGTAGGAAAGTTCCAATCTCTGCACCCGCTCTAGCATTTAGATGGGAGAGGGGGGACTGTCATTGTCAGATATTGTTTTGATTTGCATCTCCCAGATGTCTAATAATCTTGAGCATTTTTTCATACGTTAGCCATTTGGATGTTGTTTTTGGTAAACTGTCTGTTCATGTCCTTTGCTCACTTTGGTTTGGAATTTTTTTTTCTTATTGAAGTATTGCAGTTTTCTGTCATTGTTAGTAATCCATTGTCTGTGTGTCATTCTGAAGTTTTTTTCCCAGATCATAAGTCCTTTTTTGATGAAGTCTTTAAATGCACATAGGTCTTATTTTCAGTAGATTCCAATCATCTATTTTGTCTACTTCATATGCTTCCTTTGTGTTTGGTAGTATGTCTGTGCCCTGCCACAGGGCCCTTAAGTTTGTCTCTATTTCCTGGTTGATGGTCTTCATAAGCTGGGATTTACATTTAGGTCCTTGATACAGCTTGAGTTAGTTTTTGGACACAGCATAAGATACGGGTTCTGTCTCACCCTTCTGCACCTAAAGATCCAAATTTACCAGCACTGTTTTGTTGAAGAGACTATTTCTTTCCCGTTTATAGTGTTCTTTGCCAAAGATCAGTTGCCTGTAGGTAGATGACTTTGTTTTGGGGCTTCCTGTTCCATTCCATTGGTCTATGTAACTACCAGTGTACCAGCACTTGGCTGTTTTCACTACTGGGGCGATGTGATAGTTTTGGGGTCAGGGAGTGTGAGGACTCCTACTTTGTGCCTCTTGATAAGGTCTGTGCTTAATCCTGGGGTTCATCCTTCTCCATAGAGTTAGGGATTATTTTTTCCACAGTTCTCTAAAAAAATAGCTGGGATCTGGTTCAGAACTGTGTTGTATTTATAGATTTCTCTGGGGCAGAAAGCTAGGGATAGGGTAACTCCTCAGGGCTTTGTGGTAAAATCCCTCCAGCTGTTCTCTGAAGAACCAAAGCAAAAGGTCACATCAAGGAACTCATTTCACCACAGGAGGGGTAGAGTATGGAGAAGATCAAGTATCATGTTGTCCTATCAGTTTTAAATTCTAAAGGGGCGACTCGTTGGGAGGAGAGGGGTTTGCACTTTTTCTACTGCAAGTAGTATGTAGAGTCTGGCATGAATAGAATAAAGACTTGGAGCCTTAAATTATTATATTGCACTAAACCCTTCCAACTCCTCTTGATTCCATGCAGTAGGATTTAGTTCCTAGCACAGAGGCCCGAGGAGACTACAACTAAGGACTGCAGGATCTTGCTGAGCCCTCACCAGGAGGAAGCTCCAGACTAGAAGAGCCCTCGGCAAGTCTGGTTTTTTCCCTGGAAATCTCAGTTCGTTTGTGTAGGTTCCAAGAGCCAGGCAAGTCAGGGCTCTGTCTGCCCTCATAACCTGAGACCTGGTTTGGTGTAGGAAGAGAGAACGGTGGGCAGTAACAGCTGTTCTCTAAGGAGAGGAGTGAACTTGCTCTTATTTCCAGTTCTCCTTCAATTGTCTAGTAGGACACGGGTCCCCACATTTATTTGGCCTATTGCCCACTTCCAGAAAGAAAGAAATTACTCAGCACTCCCTCTGGGAACTAAAATCATCTGTATTATACCCCATAATCCAAGATAAAGTACAGATACCTGCTTTTGCGGCCCCCCTGGATCGTTCCTCACCTACTTTGGGAACACCAGTCTCGCTTAACACCGTAATCTCTACTTCCCGGTTTTTTTTCTCATCGTTTATTTAAAGGTCGCGCCTGTGAAGAATGGAGTACACAGTCATTGCCATCACAATGCAGCTCCACGTTGAGCACCTACTACACATCAGACGGCCGGGCAATTGGCTCACGCGGTGGCTTGTTCTAGACTGCCCTGGAAGAAAGGATGCATCAGCCTCAAGAGTGAATGCGCAAGGGACTCAACTTCCTGCCCAAGATGCTCATCCAGCAGGGCAGAAACAGTGCAAACTTCCCACAGCCCTGTGCCCACGCTCCTCACCTCCCTGCACCCACGCAGACTTGCTGGCAGCAGGGACTGTGCTCTGGGCCTTCCTTTTCAAACGGAAAGAGGCAAGCGACTCCTCTTCTCATCACTGCCCTTAGGTGTCACTTAACCAAGGGACGACGCCCCCAAGGAGTCTTCTCTAACTTCCTCTGCCTACTTCTCAATGTGGGACCCAGAAAAAAATCCCTGCACTGGATCAGAGCATTCATTACGAGTTACAGTAAGGGCTCGTTCAGGTGCGTAGGAGGTCATGTGTGGTGCCTCTGTCCACCGTCCTGTAGACAAGGTCCATGGTCTGCCCGACATCCCCCATGAACCCCCCAGAAGGGTGAGATGAGGATTTTAGGCCTAAAACTCAAGTTTTTAGGAGACTGGAAGGAAAAGGCACTTGCTTAAAAAAAAAACTATATATATTTTCAACTTAAATTGCTTATAGAAGAAAGGATAACATTATATAGTCAGGGTTTTTGTTTTCATAATAGCTACCAAAGGGAAAGTGCTGCTTGCTTGTAAGGTCCTCAGCTACTCACTAAAATCAGTGCCTGGGAAGCTTTTCAATGTTTGTTAATACTGAACAAAGCTGTTCACGCTGGGTACCGCTTTTTCAGAATGGAGGGGCCCGGACTTCCTGCCTCTGCTGTTAGCCGGCCGCCTTCGTGTTAAAAAGAAGGCACGGGCAGGGGCTCCAGGAAGGTGTGATGGCTCTGGATTCGGCTCAGCAGCTGCTGGGCCACCGGCTTGAATTCTGCTTCCCAGTGGAGCTTGTGGTAATTTCTGAGGTCTTGGTCAGAACTTCCGTCCAGTGCTAGTTCTTCATCTGTAACAGAAAAATACAAATTGCAACCGTTACTTAGCAATGTCACCCTATTAAACAGAACTCCACTTTTGATGGCACGAGTTGCATTCATCTGGGGCCATCTTCAAACACAGTGTGACTCAAGTCAGGGTCTCAGGGTTCAAAGGGAGGGTTTCTTGCAAGGCTTCAAGGAGGGGCGTTCTGTACCAGCCTCTTGACCAACATCCCATTTCAAATAAGTATCTTTGTCTTTTTTTTTTAAGGGGGGGGGCATAGTTTCTCTCTCTTTTTTTTCATCCTGACTGGACTGAGGAGTGCTGGTGGCAGAGTAGCTTACGCATTGGGCTAACCTACGTCAGGAGTTCGAGACCACAAGCTGCCCTGAGGGAGAGGGATGAGACTGCCTACTCGTGCAGAGTGTTAGTCCCCACACCCACAGGAGTGTTCTACTTGGTCCTGCAGGGTCGTTATGGGCGGCAGTGAGTGAGAAGGCACGGAGCTTTTATTTCCACTAAATCCTGAGTCACTATCTGAATATTCTCATTCCAATGTCAGACTTTTTTTTTAGAACAAGCAAATCATTCATAGGCTACCCTCCACCTGCATTTTTTTAAAAGTTGGCTATTTCATTGGAGAGACAGGTGGTTTCGAACCGCTGACCTTGAAGATAGCAGCCCAATTCATAATCCCTGCATCACCAGGGCTCTCCTCAAAAGTTGACTATTTCAATGGGTGATGACTATAAAGACAGAGAAAAGTAGCTCCATCAAAAGTGTCTTTGCTGCCTTCACAGCCTGGGGCACACAGGCTTCCTTAAAATTATACCCCCCCCCTGGGCTGAGCCCCTGTGGCGTAGTGGTTGTGCGCAGGACTGCGGCCCACTGGGACGGAGGTTCAATTCCAGCAGTGGGGCTGGGCCTCCTACTCCCACCACCAGAGAGCAGTGATGCCCCCCACCCAAAAAAAAAACTAAAAAAAAAATTATACCCCCCTCAGTTGAGCCCTGGTGGCGCAGTGGTTGTGTGTGTGATGGCAGCCCACAGGGTTGACAGTTCAAACCCAGCAGCAGCTCTCTAGGAGCAAGGCTGGGCTTCCTACTCCCACCAGGGCAGTGAGGTGAAAGAAAAAAAAATTATGCCCCACACCCACCGCAAGCAAAGCCTCCTTCAGTAACGGCAAAAACCAGACCACCTTGAAAATGCCAAGGAGCTTGAGAATCGTAGTGAGTCCCTGGGGATACAGGATGACATCAAGACAACATAACACTTGTACAAAAACTTGTACAAAAGCAGCATGCCGCCACAACTTCCATTTCCTCTTCACCCGATGCCGTGAACACCACCCATGCAGCCGCCCCCAGTGTGATGACGGACACCCGCCAAGTTTCCCCTTGTCTGTGACGGGCTGTCAGAGGTGCGGGGCCTGCGGGTCGGAAGGCTGGCTCTGTACTGGGGTGGCCCGTCACCACTGACTGTGGTCACCACTGGGTCTTAAGACCACCACAAAGGGTGCTACTTCCATCATCTGCAGACCCCCATCAGAAGCAGGATCCCTGCTGCCCGTTCCGACCCACAGAGCTGCTCCACAGGACGGCCAAGAAGACTAAGCCTTTGGGGGCCCAGACCACCTCGTCATGCGCAACGGGGGCGGCCGGGGGTTTGAAGGACAACCTTAGCCCAAAACACCATCAAGATCTTTGGGGGGGGGGGGGAGAAGGGACAGGGGCACAGCACGGTCTCTTGATGCAAAGAGGAGGGATGGGGTGCCAGGACCATCTGAAAGGACCTTACAGCTGCTGAGTAACTCTCGGTTGGTTTCCTGAATTCCTTCTTCATGGGCCTCCATTGGCCAAGACAGGTGTCCTCAGCCCTCGAGGAACTTCAACAGACACAGACTCCCAGTCTCTTCCGACACCGAATTCCTCAGGATATGTCAGGGCCTATGTTTCCAAGAGGAGCCCTGGAGGCTTAGTGGTAGTGTGTCAGGGTAGTAACCCATAAGTTCAGCAGTTCAAGATCATCAGCTGGTGCAAGGGAGAAATACAGGCATTTTACTCCCATAACGAGGCACAGTCTTGATTAGTCTTTTCTCCTTGCCATTTTGTGTTTCTGTGGGTTTCCCAGTTTATGACGCACAAGAGGATACATAGAGATAATAACTGACTCAATATGGAGAGATGTGGAGGCGGGGTGAGATGAGAGAGGAGAGGTGGTTGAGGGGATTTGGGGAGCAATGAATGCAGGGGTGGGGGAAGAGCACTGGAATTATTTATGATGTATTACAAATCTTTTATTTTTTATTTTTATTTTTTTTACAACTCTCTTTTAAAGAGATTTAACCATGGAAGTGTATGATATGTGAATACTAAATTTAAAATACTAAATACTAGAGGGCTGAGCCCCGGTGGCGTAGTGGTTGTACGCGGGACTGCGGCCCACTGGGACGGAGGTTCAATTCCAGCAGTGGGGCTGGGCCTCCTACTCCCACCACCTGAGAGCAGTGATGCCCCCCCCCCCCAAAAAAAAAGAAAATACTGGAAAGATAGGAAGAACAAAGAAAGGCAGGCAGGAAGAGAGAAGGAAAGAAACCAAACTTGACCAACAGTTACCACAGGAGGAGAGAGTTGTTGCTGAGGGGGAGATTGAGTTTCTGGGAATGGTGGCGGGATCATGTGGAAAAGGGTATCAAGAGTGGTTGTACGTCACAAAGGGTAAAATCAGTGGCACTGAATGACACGTGTAGAAGTTGTAGAATTGGAGAATGTTTTGTTGTGCACACTTTTGCCATAATTTAAAAAAAATGCATGAACAAGAAAGAACTCAACTTGTTCTAGAATCTATTTTCCCATTCCGTGTACCTTCTTCTTACCATACTGGCACAGCCGTTAGCGTCCACAGAGCACTGTGACCCCCCCCCCCTTTCCGTGGTCATGCACCGTGGCAGCCTCTGTGTTTGGTTCTTTCTTACACACCTGCCCATTTAGTCGCCCTAACCACCCCACAAAAAGGAGGAAAGAACCTCACTGCCATCAAATCAATGGCACCTCGGAGTGACCCTGTAGAACCGCCCCTCTGGCTTTCCCTGACTGTAGCTCTCCAGAGGAGTAGAAAGCCCCGTTTCCCCTCCATGTGGTGGCCGGTCGTTTCGAACGGAGGACCTTGCAGTTAGTAGCCTGATGTGTAACCACTACACCACCAGGGCTCCCTAACAACCCTGCAATGGGGGTCATGAATTACAACCCCTCTTAGAGAAGAGAATGTATTCATGCTGAGCTCCGCCCAAGGGTTCAAAACCTGCACATTAATTATTATTCAGCCAAGGAGAGAAGCAAACGTGAAGTCCTGACTGAAGAGAAAGACAACATGGACACTCAGTAGCGTCTTGGGTGGCTAACCACAAGATCAGCAGTTCGAAAACACCATCTGCCCTGAGGGAGAATGAGGAGGCGTTCTACTCCCATAAAGAGTTACAGGGCGGGGCTGAGCCCCGGTGGCGGTGGTGTAGTGGTTGTGCGCGGGGCTGCGGCCCACTGGGATGGAGGTCCGATTCCAGCTCCACCGAGCCAAGGCTGGGCCTCCTACTCCCACCACGTGAGGGCAGTGATGCCCCCCCCCCCAAAAAAAAAAAAAAGAATAAAAGCTTAAAAAAAAAAAGAGTTACAGGGCTCAGAAACGCCCAGGGGCAGTTTCATCCTGTCCTATAGGGTCGTATGTTAGGCATGGTTCTCGAGAGACACAAAACCAAGACACTTATGATTATGGATAGACAGACAGACAGATAGGTTTATGCAGCAAAAAGGCTCACAGCAAAAAGGCTCACAGTCTACATAGAACAGAAGGCTCGGTTCAACTTACTTTCTTTTTTTGTTGTTTTTTTTTGGGGGGGGGGGCATCACTGCCCTCAGGTGGTGGGAGTAGGAGGCCCAGCCTTTGCTCCGTGGAGCTGGAATCGAACCTCCATCCCAGTGGGCCGCAGTCCCGTGCACAACCACTACGCCACCGGGGCTCAGCCCTTGGTTCAACTTAACTTTCATGGAAAAGTGCCTATACTGGAAATCCTTCAACTCGGGTGGACTCCCGATCCACGGGCAAGGAAGCAAAGAGGGGAATGTTCCCTGAGGCCAAACAGGCAGAGTCTGCCCGCGGGCAGCGGGCAGCGGGCAGCGGGCAGCAGGGGGTCAGTAATAGTCAGAAGCACAGAGCTTAGTCAAACAGGCCCCCAGGGAGCCTCCAGTTCAAGCGATGCACTGCGGCGGCGGGATCCACCAGCCCCTGCTCGAGCCTTGTGCCCACCGGCAGCGCGGCGTGCCCACCGGCGTGCCCACGCGGCGAAGCAGGTCTGAAGGCGGCTCCAGCTCGAGCGGCAGGATCCTCGTGGCTTGGCCCACAGGTAGTGCCGCACCCTCGCCCCAGCAGCAGCCCGCTGGCCCAATCGCCAGGGAGGAAGAGAAGGGGAGGGATGCTGGCTGTTGGTCGCCCTCCAATCAAGCTGCAACCTGACTAAACCCCGCCCACATCTCCCTGTCCACCTCCTGGGCGCAGTAGACGTGCAACCATGACAGGTGGCTGGAGTTGCATCAACCGAGTGGATCCGAGGAGGATGCGCACTGAAAACGCGATGCTGAGTGAAATCCGTCTGTCCCAGACAGACAGACGGCGTCTGACGCCACCAGCATGAAGAAGGCAAATGTATCGAAGCCACGGGGGTGTGAGGGCAAATGCAAGAGGGGGGGGGTCGCTGCTTAAGGGGCACGGAGTCTTGTTAAGGGTGGTGGGTACTGTGGAGGAGAGGGGTCAGGGCTACGTAGCACAATGAGTGTAATGAATGTCACTGAGTCACACATGTAAAAGCGGTGGGATGGGCAAACGGTTGACTAGAGAGAGTTTTACCAATAAATCCAAACCGAACAAACACCTTGTCAGCGGACGAGTCGATCGCAAATGCAGTGTGGGCAGATCGCATGGCATTAAAAAAATAGATGCAAGCCTATCATCACTCCTCTCACTTAACTGATACACAGCACGGCCAATCAGATGCCACCTGAGTGTCAGCCGCACGCACAAACAACTGCGCTAAGTGCAGCAAAACTGACAAGCTAAGTTATCGACAATGTTTAGACCTTATTTTTTTTTCCCTCTCAAATGTCAGAAAGGGTATTCGATTGGGTGGGGGAGCTGGACCAAGTAAGAAGACAAAAACGTATCACTTTCATACGGAACGGGAGATTTTGACACTACACGCCGACATTCAGCTGAAGTCCAGGGCGCATGACCAGTTCTGGAACTTGCTCGCAGAGGGAACGTATGCAATCATGAGAAAATGTGCTCCCTCCTTGAGTGTATTATTCGGCTCTACTTATTTATGAGTCAGCCTTTTCCCACGTAAAGATCATGAAGTCATTGGGAAGCGTGCTTGAAGCTGGCTGTCAGCAGCTACTGCCCGGACAATGCATCCCTGGCTCATTCCATTCAGTGCAAGTCATCTGAGTCAACTCAGGTAATGACAAAAAATGTACATCATTAATTATGTTGTGCAATATGGACTCGGGGTTATGCAAGGTACATAAACATACATTATATAGAGAGAATTCTCAAAGCATTTATGAATAAATACATGTTTAGCATTTTTATAGTTGGCAAATAATTTTGAGTTGATCATTTTATAAGTAGCACTCCTGGACCAGGCTTAACCTCAGAACTGTCTGATCTTGGCCTCTGATCTGGCCGTGGTGCTCCTGCTTGATCTTCATAGTGCTGGAGACGGCCATCTCCTGTCCTGGGGCTGGGAGACGGGCTCTGGGAGAGATTCTGGTCCCGTCCCCACCACCAGTGAGAGCCAGCTGGGGAACCCAGGCCTTTCCCCAGCAGCTCGCTGACTGGGCACAGTGGCTGGGCCACGGGACAGCGCAGCGCTTCCCTCACTCTGGGAAAAGGAAGAGGGTTAATGACTCAGCTCCTTTACTGACCCAAATGTCCAAATTCTTTTGAAGAAAAAAAAAAGAATTTTACAAATGGGAGAAGAAAAAAAATCTTGTTTCTGTCAGCCCCTATTTTCCCCTTGTTCTGGATCAGCGAGGCCCAGCCTTTTCAGAGATGCAGGCTGTCATGAAGATGACGTGGGTCAGCTAAGTTGTGTGCAGGCGTTTAAATGTGTGGTTTAGTTCAGAGGTGCTTTTAGGTGTGTTTTCTCATTCACAACAGTGTCTCCACTTTTAGACAACAGTACAATGTGGAAGCTGAAATCTTGCTTTTCTTTAGGCTACAGAAAACACATACACACAAAAATAATTTTATTTTTAAAGCAGGCCATGAAAGAAACCGCGACGGTATCCAATGAGTTAAATGTCTTGGTGACCACACTGCAAGTGGTAGCAGAGGTGCCTTTTCCAGATCCTTCCAGGTGGCAATAATCTTGAACGTGCATGTATGACTTATAGAGCAGATGCATACCAATCTTTAGCCAAACTCCCCCGCCCCCCTTCTGCTGCGTCAGTTCCGAGTCATAGCAAGCCTACACAATGGAGCAGAACTGTCCTCTTAGGGTTTCTGAGGCTACAAACCTTTACTGGAGCACACGGCCTCATCTTCCCTCTTTGGAACAGCTGGTGGGTTTGAACCACCAACCTTCTAGTAGCAGCTGAGCGCTGCACCACAGTGCTACCTCTTTAACTTTACAGGGCACGGGATTCCTTTGTGCCCTCTGGTCTCATGCCCCTAAAGCACGCAGAGGCACACTCGGGAGTCTTACCTAAGAACGAGGACAGCAGGGCTAGGAGTGTGTTGGTGTCTTCGTCGCCAAAGCAGGAGGAAGCGCTGGTGGTATTCTCGCTGAAGTTCCACAGCGTCTTGCAAACCAAGCAAGCCAGCTGCCAGTCGGTCGGGCCGAAGTCTTTCAGGCAGTCCACTAACCTGGGTCAATGAACGTCCAGGGAGACATCAGCGGTCACTCTCTGCCACTCCGTTGACTACGGTTACCCGTCAGTGAGGGTGAATGTGCCCACCCTAGCCCCAGACCTCGCCTGGATTCTGACTCCGGGTGACCCTCTGCAGGGGTCCTAAGATTGTGGACCTTGATGGGAGCAGGCAGCCAACCAGGGACAGGTTTGAACCCAGCCCTGTGGCCAGCGGCCCGATGCCTGATGTTTAACCCGAAGTCCCAGCAGGCTCCCTGACATATGTAAAATTAAGTGGTCCTTCAGCAGCATCATAGCTGAGAATCTAAGACGCTAAGAGGGAGCAATAATCCACTTCCGCCGCAAACTCACTGCCACCGAGTGGACTCTGGCTCACCGCCGCCCTGTGTGGGCTGGCTTTCTAAAGCTGTACAGCTTCACGCCAGCGGTTCTCCACCTGGGGGTTGCGACCCCTTTGGGGGTCAAACGACCCCTTCACAGGGGTCGCCTATAAGACACATTTCCGATGGTCTTAGGAACCGTGACACCGCTCCCCTCTCATCTCCAGGGTCCGCCCACAGGCAGATAGACCCGCATACGAGTTCCTGGTGTGAGGATTATGTCCCATGCTACACCACACTTCAAGACAAAACTTCATTTATTTGTTATTGGAAATAAAATATTCCACAATATGTAATTACATATTGCTTTGGTGATGAGCCGCTATGCTTTAATGATGCACAATTCTTCACAATGAAAATATATCCTGTATATCAGCTAGGTACATGATGATTCCTAACAGTGGCAAAATGACAGTGAGGAAGTAGCAACGAAAATAATTTTATGGTTGGGGTGGGGGGGCGCCACAACATGAGGAGCTGTATTCAAGGGTGGTGGCATGAGGAAGGTCGAGGACCCCTGCTTTCCACAGGCTCAACTGAGGAGCACCTGGTAGGTCTGAACCAGCAACCTTGCCGTTATCTGTCCAACGCTTTACCCCACAGTGCCAGCAGGCCCAAAAGGAGCCCTGGAGGCATGGTGGCGAGGGTTGAGCGGCAACCTTCAAGGTCCCCAGTTTGAAACCAGCTGCTACACAGGAGAGGGAAAACGTGACAGTCTCCCAGGCTCACGGGGGCAGTTCCACCCTTCCTAGCAGGTCTCTGTGGGCCGGCCCCGACTCGCTGGCAGTGAGTTTGGTTTTCTGAGCAGGCACTACATTTCCCAGGGAGGATGGGAGCAGGATGGAAGCTCCCTCCCTAGCAAACGGATCCTGCGAGTTCCGAAGGAGTTAGGGCTCTGTGCCGAGACACTTACTTTTTAATGCCACCTCCGTCCCTCAGGATGCCCCGGGTGTCCCTGTCCACGGTGAGATTCAGGAGGACGCCACAGGCCGAGAAGCAGATGTCCTGATGCTTGGCATCCAGCAGGGCGATCATGAACTTGTGCACTGCTAGGGCGGAGAGCAGAGGTGGCCCTGTGAGTTCTGGGCCAGGCTGCAGTCTTGTGGGGCGACGAGGCAGTCAGGGGCAGAGCCGGGACCCTCGTGAGTGGACCTGACCCAGCGGTGGGTCCCCCCACTCCCAGCACCTCCCCGCAAGGCCCTCTGGCCCCAAAGACGCCGCTCTGTTCTGCCCAGGCGGCAGCCTCCCAGGAAAATGCGGGAGTCCCCGCTGCTAGAACGAGGGCACGCAGGCCTCCACGGCATCAGTGCTGCTAACTTCCTCTTGTCCTTGGGGGGTCCTTTTGGTACTCCAGAAGCAATTCTCCTCTGAGCACCCAGCCCCAGGGGCTCCCGCTTCTGCTGAGCTTTTCCTTCAAGTCTCCGAGGGCCACTGGCCCACGTGCGGTGTCCGACTCTGGGTGACCCTCTGCAGGGGTCCTGAGAGTGAGTCTTGATGGGAGCGGGCAGCCTACCCCGGATAGATTTGAACTGCCAGCCCTGTGGTCAGCGGCCCAGTGTCTTACTCGCAGTGCCACCAGGGCATGGATGAGGGGTGAGGCAGCCTTCTAAGGTGGGGATGGCCCGGACACTGGGGACTGACTGTCTTCCCTCACTCCTGCCCTCTGGGGTGAAGGGCTCTTCCCTCCTCTGCTTCACTGGCCACCTCTGTGGCTTGTACTGGGTCGGGCAGTGAGCTTGGGAAAGGCCACATCACAGATTCCCTGGAGGGGGCTTCCAGAACTTAGCAAATACTCTTGGGGTGATGGCCAGGGAGACTGGGGGGGCATGGGGGTTAATCAGAACCAGCAAGAAGCAATCGCCCGACAGTTGATTACGGTGATGACTGCACAACTCTTTTTGAACCATGGGATCATGTGACAGGTGCAGAATAGGTCAAGTAAACAGTTTTTTTTTTAAAAAAAGAAACATATAAACAAGAATGTTGTGTGTGACTTCCACGATCTTTTCTTGTTGCTGTTGTTGCTTGACTTCCATTAGCTTTTACCCCTCCTTTCCCGTGGCCTTGGTGAGGTCCCCCCACTCCCCTCCCACCCATGTGTACCCTGAGAGTACCGGATGTGCCCTTTGGTTCCACATAAACACCACAAGAACACATGGCAGACCAGCAGGTCCCTGCCCAAGGGCAACCCCATAGTGCGGGGGGCCGGGGGGACTCACTTACTTACTCAGTGTACTGGAAAGTATCTACGGGAGGGAGACCAGGGTGTTACGGGCTCTCTCTGGGGTAGGGGACAAGGGGCGGTGGCGTGTTTCTCCTTCATTTTAAAATTATGATTTAAACCTTCTATCAACAGGGATTTCTTTTTGCCCCCCGGCATGAATTAACTGGAGACACAAAGGTGTGCCGCAAACTTGTGTGCCCACACTGTTAATCATAAAACCTTACAGAAGGAACTTTATGTTTCAGAGGACCCCCTCCCCTCGCTCCCACTCTTCTCTCAATGTAGAACCGCATAGGATTCTGGACGAGGTCTGTGCCACCTGGGTTACACATCTGTTCCCGGCGCACGTCCCCATCGAGCCACCATCGCCGGCACGCTGATCGGAAAGCTGTGGTTGACTGCCTTTTCCTACATGCATGTCCCGACAGCCCGTAGCCATGGGCGGTGAGGAGGGTCTCAAGGTCTCCACTCACCTCTGCACCCCATCTCGGCACCCAGAAAAAGGCCTCTGCACCCCACCCGAGCCACCCTGGCATCCTGAGCTGAGCACCACATGACCCAGGCCTGGCCCAGAGTGCCCAGTAGCTCCGAGGGCAAGTGTCCATAGCTCACCGTTTTTCTGCACGATGAACTCGCAGATCTCGCGGGACTGGGAGAGATTCCCAAACACACGCACGGCCTCCAGGATCCCGTCCATGTTGGTGGTCACCAGGAGCTTTAAGAGCACTGCGTCGGGTTGCCAGGGAAATAAAACCCAGGAAGTAAGGCTACGGCCAGCAATCAACAAGCTGCTCCACATCGGTGACTTTACAATATGGATGATGCTAACGCGCACACTGTGAGGCACTTCAGCAGGAAGATGGAAGAACTTTCCCAGAAGGAGAATTAAAGTTTGGGTCTGACGTAACATCAGGCTCTGAAACACTGCTACCTCCAAATGTGGTGAAGTAAGCTGGTGGTGGCCGACTATCAATAGATGGAGCATCTGGGGTCTTAAAGACTTGAAAGTAAACAAGCAGCCATCCAGCTCAGAAGTAACAAAGCCCACGTGGAAGAAGCACACCAGCCTGTGTGACCACGAGGTGTGGAAGGGATCAGGCATCACGCATCAAAGAACTAAAAATTATGTCATTATAAATGGAGGGGAGTCCAGATTGGGGACCCAAAACCCATCTGTAGGTGAAGCAACATCGTCTTATAGAAGGGTTTAAGGGAGACCAGCCAGTCAGGCAACTAAGTAGCAATTATGAAATATGCAACTTTCCTCTAGCTCTTAAACGCTTCCTCCCTCCCACTATCGTGATCCCAATACACCTTATAAATCCCGCGAGACTAGGGGTTGTACACTGGAATGGATAGGAGCCGGAAACATCGGGAATTCAGGGGAGATGATCCCTTCAGGGCCAGTGGTGAGGGCGGTGATGCCAGGAGGGTAGAGGGAAGGTGGAGAAAAAAGGGGGAACCAATTGCAGCGATCTATATATAACCTCCTCCCTGGGGTACGGACAACAGGGAAGTGGGTGAAGGGACACATGGGACAGTGTACGATATGACAAAATAATGATAATTTGTAAATTATTAAGGGTTCATGCAGGAGGGGGAGTGGGGAGGAAGGGGAAATACGGGGAACTGGTGCCGGGGGCCTAAGTAAAAGGAGGATGTTTCGAGAATGATGATGGCAGCAAATGTGCAATAGTGGACTGCATGCAACTGATATAGGTGTTGATCATGATAAGTGCTGGATGAGCCCCCAATGAAATGATTAAACAACAACAACAACCAGGGACGCATCCAGCTCTGTGTCCCTTGAATAAGAACAAAGACAAGCGGCCATGTGCCCAAGCCGGCCTTGGAAGCCCACTTACACTCGGCAATGTACAGCTGTTTGTCGTGAATGACGGAGTGCTTCACCTGGTAGTACGACAGGTTGTTGAGTGTTACCACCGCGTTGATCACCAGCTCCTCGCACGCGTCGATGGACTTGTATTCTGAAACAGAGCGCGGGTCGGGGCGTCAGGGATGTCCCCACTGTGGCCCTGGCAGGGCCAGGGTCTTCCCGGGCCAAGGCTGTGCAAGAGCCTCACTGCAAGGAGGTGCCCCCACCCCCAGGCAGAAAGCGTCCGTTCTGCTCGGTCCCTCCAGCTGGAGGTTAGGAAAACATGGCCCCTGCTAGGCCTTGTCTTTGTAGGAGCAGGAGGCTAGCATTCCAGTGGGGTGGGGGGTGGGGGGAGGCAGCTCTCAACTCTAGCTGGCATATCAAGCCCGGCTCTCCCAGCGCCTCTGTCCTGGAGTCCGGTCCCCACCCCAGCCAGCTCCCCACAGGACAAGCCTTCCTTCGATCATGACCTCCTGTCACTCCTCAGATCTCTGCCTTCCAGACCCACAAACTCTGCCCACGTCTCGCCACCTTCCTCCTCTCCCACCATGGTCGCCTTCACCGCCTCATTGGCCTCTCTACTTCTACCTCTGCCTTCTGAAGTCTGTCTTCCATGCAGTGAGCCTCACAGGGGACGTCCCCAAGACCCCGTTTCACGGGTGGGAACACTGCGGCTCAGAGCCCTTTGCCTGGCTTCCACCTGAATCCAGGCCCCACTGTCCTGCCTGCCCGGCTTTCTGCAGCATCCTGCTGCAGCCCACCCAGCAAATGTTGCCAAGGACCCATTAAGCCACAGGGGCGACTCTTTGAGGAGAGAACCTCACAGCCCTGGAGCCTGGCTCAGAATGTGGAGCTTGCCCTTAAGGAAGCAAATCTCAGGGGACCCAGGGGTGCACAGGAGGACTGGTGCTGATAGAAATCGTCTGTCTGCCAAGAGACTGTTCTTCAGAACCAGTCATCTCAAGAGAAGACGCGGACGAGACCTCGTAGGGGAGTCCCCCAAAGATGGAGGCTGGCACCTGCTTTCTCGGGGAACATGGTGGTATAAGCTGGAGGGGGGCACAGGCATCATAGCCGCCTAAGGACTCTGGCCAGGGGGTAATTCTTTGATCTAACCTGCTTCCTCGTTCCCCTATCCAAAGCTATCACCTTCTTGGGAATCAAATGCAAGTTGCTGATTCCGCTTTTAGCTTATAGGCACAGATGTAATTTCTGAGCTCATGAAATTCATAGAAGCCAGGGTCTCTCCCGCAGGACTTGTGAATGGTAACCCTGGTAAGACATTGAATCAGGCACAGCTCTTCTCTTGAATGTGGCCATTCACAGTATGTCCCCATCCTAGCCCCTGCTCCTTCTGGGTCACCGTCCTTGCCAGCAACAGGGATCGAGCAGGGCCCCTCCCCTGCCTGTCACCCAGACTACTGAGCTCCGTGTTTAAGGGGGACAGAAACCACCTGGAGACCAGGGGGTGAGGAGGCTGGGAGAGACTGACATGCCAGGGCGGAGACTCTCAACTCGTCCCACAGAGTCCGTTTTCTGGGCCAGGTCCCAGAAACGGCATTTGTCTCAGCCTCGCAGCTGAGTGGGAGGCAGCTGCCTCCCCACCCTGGGCTGGGAGCAACAGCCGGCTGGACGGGCAAGCCTCCCAGACAGGGAAATGTTGCAACCCCCAAGCTGCAAAGTCTGACCTCAGACCCAGTGCGCTGGGTGCGCACAGAAGTGCTTCACAGGTCCACGCCCGCTCTGGCAGGCCTGGCCTCGGGTGCCGTCCAGTGGATTCTGACTCCTGGGAACCCCGAAGTCCATGGGTCTTCAATGGCTGGCTTTTGGAAACTAGACTGCCAGGCCTTTCTCCCGCGGCACCCTTGGGTGGGCCCAGGCTGTCAACCTGTGAGTGGGGAGTCGAGCACCTAACTGTTCCCCCAACCCAGGGGCTCTGAAAGCTCTGCTCGTCCGGAAGATGCAGGTCCAGTCCACGTCCCCTCCCTTCCAGGATGCTGCCTGGCTGCAGGTCAGTGGTCAGTCGAGTGCTTCACCCTTGAGCTCCAAGCCCCCCCACAAAAGACCACTGCTGCCGTCACAGCCGCCACCAGCCTTTCGAGCTGGGTGGGCACCCTCCAGGCAGGCTCTGAGCAAGCCTCAGCGCACATCTCGCATGTCCTAGAATCTCCCTACTGGCTCAATCACTCACCACTCACTGCCAGCAAGTGGCTTCTTACTCACGGGGGACCGACCATAGGGCAGGGCAGAGCTGCCCCCAGACGGACTGTGCACAGGAGGAATCGCCACGCCCCACCACGCTCCAGCAACGTGGATGAGAGTCAGGCCAGACCGGAAACGCTTTGAGTTACCGCAGGAGAGTGACACGTCGTCGTGGGAGACGAATTTCGGGGCCTTTCTTGAGACTGAGGGATGCTGGTGGCACAGCGGGATAAGGACTGGGCTGCTCACCAAAAAACGGGCAGTTTGAACCCACCACTAGCTTCCCCGAGGGAGAATGTCCAGGCTTCCCACTCGCAGGACGTGGGGCAACCCCGGAAAGCTCCAGGGGCTCTTCTCCCCTGTCCTGAGGCTCCTGGGAGGCAGCCTGGACCGTGGCAGTGGCTTGACCAAGGAGCAGGAGCTTGGCACCCGGGCCTCGACAAGCCACTGGACCTCCTCAGGCTTGTTTCCTTGTGTGGCCAGGGTGAAGACTGGTAACTGCCCCTCAGACAGTTGTTCTCAGGTCAGGAATAGGAAAGGGCCCCTTTGAACAAGAAAACCTCCCAATCCCACGCAAACTCTGCTCCCTGGCGGCTCTGGGCCCTCAGCCCTGTGGGGTTACTTGCTTCTGTCAGTTTCATGTGTGCTGTCATTCCTGTTTGTTGACACACACACCTCCCTGAGGGCAGGGGAGCCCACCACCAGGAGAGGAGGTCGACGCACAATGACTCCTCCAGACAGAGTAAAGCTAGGCATGGTTATATAGGGGTGCTGGTGGAGACCAGTGAGTTCATTCTGACCCCCAGGAACCCCATGGGCGGGCGTTACAGCCTGTCATCCTCACAGAAGCTTGCTGCCAGAGGCTTTCCTACGGAGAACCTCTGAGCAGGTTCAAACCTCTGACCTTTGGGTTTAGCGCCGTGTTCAACAGCTGTGTGGTTAGGGCTCTTCTGTACTGCATACCGTGTGCGGACCATTCAGTGAGTTCTTTAGAAGGGCTCTTAAAAATTAAGCTGTAGCAGAAGGCCACGGACTTCCCCAAACCTCATTTCCGTCCATCACTCAAGTTTCTACCACAGCAAAATCTTTCATGGAGGCTGGGGTGATGGCCCTAAAGGCCATTGTTTTCCCCACCCCCGGGCGCAGGCTGAGGTGGCCAGGATGCTGTCTCAAGTGTGGACAAGTAGGGTGTGGGGGTGAAGGGGGCATGGATGTCTGGGGGCTGTAAGCGCAGCTGACATGAAAACCTGGAAAACAAACACACTTGAATTGTGTGCACTCATCCAAGGGGAAACTGGGCTTTCACTGTCTCGGTTAGTCAAAACAATTGTTGGTAATTTGATCCATTAAAGTGCACAATTCCATGAATATGTATGTATGTGTGTGTGTGTGTGTGTGTGTGTGTGTGTGTGTGTGTATACACTGCTGGGAGGCATGGCGGGATCCATTCTCACACCCTCTGAGACAGGCTGAGACGGGAAAAGACGGGCAAATCCCCGAGGATTTTCCTAGGTTGTGAATCTTCTCCAGAGCTGTCTGCCAGGCCATCTCCCCCCGGGGGCTGCTGGGTGGGTAGGCTACGATCATTAAAGTGGCCTCAGGGGTTACCTCTAACCTCAAAGGTCACCAGTTCCAAACCCCCAACTGCTCTGTGCAGGAAACATGCATCCCCTGGGAGTGACACTCTGGAAAACCCACCGGGGCATTCTCCCCTGGCCTTTGGAGTATGAGTCAGCCTGGCCTGGACGGCAGTGGATGTCCAGGGGGTGGGGCGGGTCTCCCGCTCCCCCTGCCCGGGGCTGTCCTGGCCTCTTCGGGCCGGCTCTTACCCAGCGTGGTGAGCAGCAGGCCCACCAGCCGCGGCGTGGCGGCCAGCGCGGGCCCGATGCGCGGGTGAATGGCGATGTTGGCCAGCACGCGGGTCAGCTTGATGAGCACGTCCTCCAGGCCCGACGGCCGCCCCCGACGCCCGGCCTGCGCCGCGCCCTCGCCCTCGCCCGCCCAGGGGCGCGTGCTGGCTCCCAGGTCCCGTTCGTAGATCGCCTGGAACAGTGACAGCAGGGTCCGCAGGCTCCCCTTCTCCTTGAAAAACTGCTCGCGGGCCTGGTTGTTCTTCGCTGTCAGGTTGCCGAGGATAAAGACCAGGCGGAGGACTAAATCCTGCGACACAGAGAGGGAGGGTCGTGGGTCAGCGCGGAGGGGGCGGGGCTCCGGGGCTGGAAGGAGCCACCTTGAGGTGGCCTGAGGGTTTCCTGAAGAGGAAGGCTGCTTGGAGCTTCCTGTCATCACCCACCATCTGACCCTCAAGACGGAGGCACACTGCCCGGGGAGATTAAAAGCCTTGGTGGCTTTTGGTTGACACAACAGTGTCAACTTTAAACAATTTTTTTTGGAAAGAATGTACGACAAGCTGCAGAACCGCGGGAGAACAAGAAAGGCACATACCCCACTACACACACACACACACACACCCCTTTGTCAATGGTGTCCCGTCTTAACAACGTTAAGATCTAGTCACTTTAAAAGACTACAATCTGATGGGTGCCATTAGCAAGGTCTATTCATTCCCTGGGCACCCATGTAGCAGCCCTAGGTCCCACCCCCGCACGTGTCTCGTGTCTATTTTTTCTTTCAGAGAACCACTAGTGGACTGAGAGGACATAATTAATCAGGCGTTCCATAAATCTGGGCTGCGGTGGAGAGGAACTGATGTGTGTGGTGTGTTGTTGTTAGGTGTCCTGGAGTTGACCCCGACCCATCTCCACCCCATTTGCAACAGGCAGAAACACGGCCTGCTCCCGCACCCGCCCTAAAATTGTTCCTGGGTCTGCGCTCCACCGTGCCAATCCGTCTCTTTGAAGACCTTCTTCTTTCTCACTGTCCCTCCAACTTCCTAAGCTTCATGTCCTTCTCCAGGGACAGGTGTGCCCTGACGGCATGCCCAAAGTATGTCAGATGAAGAATCGCTGCCCTGGCTGCTCAGGAGCATTCTGGCTGTACTTCTTCCAAGACAGATTTGTTTGTTCTTTGGTGGCCCGTGGAACTTTCACTAATTCACATGCATCCGTTCGTTCTTCCCTAGGCTCTCTTAGGCACCCTGTGCACCAAACTCAACCCACTGCCGTCCAGGCGAAGCCTACTCCATTATTAGTCATCACCAAATGTGCACAAGGGGGCACAGTCACCAGACCGCAAACCATTGGTTGTTGTTGTTATTGCTTGGGCATATTCAGACCACTAATGCCGCCCCTGCCTTTCTTGACCAGGGTGACGGCTATTGTATAGCATTGTGTTAAAATGGTACTAGAGTTTTAGGTACCTCTCCGTGGCAGTCATGTCCTCGTGTGTCAATTTCATGATTGGGAGTCTAGGGGTGGATTTTAGCCTGTCAATCTGGAGATAGCCAATGAGGCCTCTGTGTGGGCATGGTTTTCTCCTGAGAGTTGTGGGAAGTCTCGCTATATGTCCCTCATGGAGATGAGAGACCATCTCCCCAGTTGTTGGGAGACGCTCAACTGACAAGACAAGCTGGCAGTGTCCAAGTAACTGGAGAAGTCAGAGGAGAAGCCACACAGCCTTACCCTAATGGAAGACGGAAGAGGGCCTTACCCTCTGAAGACGGAAAAGCCACAGAGAAACCCCCCTGCCAGTGCTGAGATGCTTCTAATGTCAGTGGATTCTGCTGATGGACCCTGAGCCCTGGAAACAAGGAGCCATGAGGGGACCCCTGCAAAGCTGGGATGCTTTTACTGCTGCTGGACACACAAGACTGCACTCACTGGCCTGTGATTGTCCTGGTGTCATTGCACGTGCTTCGTGAGTTGGAAAGAGATTTTATAGGCTGGTTTCGGATATATGTGCTAATATCGGACTTGGGACCTTGGAATGGACTGGACTGGGATGCTTTCTCAATGTTCCATTCCTTTGCATATAAACTTTTACCCTCATATCCATATGCGTGTTTATGAATTTGTTTCTCTAGTCTACCCGGACTAACACTCTCTGTAAGCCCCAAACCACGCTCACTGCCAACAAGTCAGTGCAGACACAGAGCAGCCTTGTGCAGGATTCCTGAGACCGTGGGTCTTTAAGGGAGCAGATAGTCTCATCGTTCTCCCTCCGAAGGGCTGGCAGGTTTGAACCGCCGACCTTGTGGTTAGCAGCCCAATACCTAATGCACAGCACTGGCACTTCTAAAGACTACATCATTAAAAAACGACGCTTTTAAAAAACCTTACACCGAGAACGTTTTCAAATTAAGCTAGATACAGCAACTCTCTTCTCCAGTTGACAACAGACGAAGGAGTAAAGCCGGCATAGGTGATGGGAAGGTTGTCTGCGGGAGCAGGCGGCTTTGCAGGCGGGCTCACTAAGGCGCCACAACTGGCCTGGTGTCTCATGGGCACATCTCCACCCTTTGTGGCAGGAGGCATCATTCAAGAGCCATTCTCTGGGTCAGTCTGGGTTGTGCCAGGCAGTGGACTATTTTTTTTTTGGGGGGGGGGCACCACTGCTCTCCGGTGGTGGGAGTAGGAGGCCCAGCCCCACTGCTGGAATTGAACCTCCGTCCCAGTGGCCACAGTCCCGCGCACAACCACTACACCACCGGGGCTCAGCCCCAGTGGATTATTTTATAGGCAGGAAATTGAGGTTCAGAAAAGCCGCTGGACCTCTGGAGGGCTGTTCTTGGTTGGGGCCATCCATGCTAAAGGCAGGAAGACAGTGGCCCTAAGGAAGAGAAAACCGTGACTGGAGCTGATCGACTCTAGGCTTTCATCATGATGTAAAGAAGGGTATGTGTGTGTGTGTGTAAATCCAAAATACGAACTGCACTGAAACAGGGAGCCATCACTCCAGGGGGCAGCCCAAGGGGTCTGGCATGGTCAGCACACAGACTCCCATTGATCCTGGAGGGTCTGACACCGCTGGGAGCCTGCCCGGACAGACTGCTGCTCGCAGGTGCTAATGCAGGCCTGTCCAACACAATGAAGCACTGCCTGGTCCTGCGTCACAGGGTGCTCTGTCTGAGCCCACTCTTGTAGCCACTGTGTCAATCCCATCTCCACGAGAGGCTTCCTCTCTTTAAAATAACCTTCTGCTTTACCAAGCATGAAGGGTAGACGGATGCTTTGCAACTGAGGTTTGTCTGTGTTTCATGCTGTTATTGTTATTAGGTTTGGAGGTTTTGTGTGTGTGTGTGTGGGAAGGTTGTTGTTTGCTTTGCCTTTTAAAAAGAAAAAAGAGCACGTTTTATTAAAGAGAAAAAAATAGAGAAAAACAAAGTAGGAAAAAGAAGAAAAGACCTGTGCAGGTGGAGAGAGACCAAGTGTTTGCTTTGCCTTTCAGTATATTTTTTCTTTAAATGAGACCTGGGATAAGTGAATCTCTATGGTAATGAGAGTGATAGTTTCTTGAAGGAAATGGGGTGCGAGTACCCACAAGAAGGATGAAAATGTTCTGAAATCAATTGTAGAGATGATCACGCAACCCTTCTCAATGTGTATGAACGATCAGATGGTACGTGCATTAGATGTCAATAAAACATTGGCGCATTTGAATTGTGGTGCTGGAGAAGAATCTTGAAAGTACCACGGATATCCAAAAGGACAAATTGATCTGTCTCGGAAGAAATATGGCCAGAGTGCTCCTTTGACACAAGAGTGGTGAGATTTAGTCTTATATACTTTGGGCAAGTTATCAGAAGAAACCAGTCCCTGCAAAAGGACATCCTGTTTGGTAAAGAGGGGCGGCAAAGCAGATGGCTGTAACAATTGTGGGGATGACCCATGACCAGGGAGTGCTGTGTCCAGTTGTGCATAAGGTCACTATGGGTCAGAACCCACTGGACGGCACCTCGCATCAGCAAAACTGTTGTTAATATTATTATTACTTTATAATTCAGCCTTGGAAATCCTATGGTGTAATTCAACCCTATCACTGGGTCTTTCAGGTGGTGCCATGGGTATGAGCTTGTCTGCTCATGGAAAGGCAGGTCAGTACTCCCAACCCACAGATGGCTTTCCAGGAGAAGAGACCTGGAGAGCCGCTTCCCTGCAGAGCACCGCGGTCGTCCATTCTGATGCTTGGCACTCCTGAGTACAACAGAACCAAACGCTGCCCCGTCCTGGGCCATCTTCACAACTGTCGTTCCCAGGCAGCCCGCCGTCTCGGCCACTAGGTCAGCCCACCTTGTCCTGGGTCACCCTTTTGGCCTACGACCTTCCAGTTGACCAAGCATGCTATTCTGCTCCAGAGACCGGCCCTCCCCGATCATATGCCCAAAGTACCAGGCATGCCGTTTCCGCCATCCTCCCTTTCAAAGGACAAGCTAGCGGAACTTCTTCTAGAACAGAGCTGTCTGGGCTCCCGGCAGTCCGTGGCCTATTCAGGCGTCTTTGGCCACACGGCAATCCAAATGCACCAGTTGATCTTCATGTTTCCACCTTCACCTGCCGGCGAACAAAACACTCTGTACCCTCTCCCTTCCACCTGGGCCTGGCCCGGTCGTTGCAGCCACTGTGCCAATCCACCTCCTTGAGGATGTCCCTCTTTTTTTATTTCAGCCGTCCCTCCACTTTATCAAGCACGAGGTCCTTATCCAGGGTCTGGTCTCTCTTGACAACATGACCCAAGTAATTGAGACGACATCTTGCCATCTTGGCCTCTAAGGAGCACTCTGACCATACCTTGCAAGACAGATGGTTTTTTTTTTTTCCTTTTGACAGTCCACGGTACTTTCAATATTCTGGAAACCACTGTGGCTTGCTTGGGTCAGGGGCCATACCTTAGTCCTCCACGTGACAGCTTTGTTCTTTAACAAAAGATCTTTTGCAGCAGATTTTCCCATAGAGCCTGTGAGTTGATTTCTATATCATCGCTTCCTTAAGCACTGATTATGGATCCACTTGATACACAACCCTTGACACTTTGATCCCAACCTCCCACCCCGCCACTCTATTTATTATGACGTGGCTCATTAGTTCCCTTCTGAGGGCCTGGGTTTTCCTCACATTGCGTGGAATTCACGCTGAAGGCTATCGTCTTTGATTGACGTTAGCAAGTGCTTCATGCTCTCTTGTCTAGAGGTGATGTGGTCTTCTCTGATCTGTCTCCAAGAGAGGTGGTGTGGTCTGCATATCACTGCAGGCTGTTACTGAGGCTTCCAACGTGCTTGACGGCACCTTCTTCTTCACAGAGGCCCCTTTTCCCCAGCCTGTGAAAGGGAACAGCCCTGGTACCTGATTTCCTTGATTTTCAATGACCTGGCACCCCTAGAGAGGGTAGCTCAGGAGAGCCTATGGGGCGGGTCTACTGAGTCACACAGCATGGCCGTGCGTTGGCATCGAGTCCACACCAACAAACTGTGCCTTGACCAACTTGTTCCTATTTGCTCTTGAGGAGAAACAAAGGCCATGAGGGGGAAGAGGCTTGGCGGCGGCTTCTTGTACACTGGGGTTGGGGTGGGCATTTGCCGACACTAAGCAAGACCAGGCTCCGACGCTGGGGCAAGAACTGAAGTGGGCCCGGGAGAGAGAGCCCAGTCTGCAAGGCCTACACTCCCAGCATGCAGGCCATCGGAGCAGCCCTCCCAGCAGGAAAGCCTACTCTTGACTCTATTCGGGAGCTTGGGGTCACGTGCACATCTGCAATACGGGACATGGCTCCTGCTCACGGAGTCTGTCGTCTGCTTGAGAAGCAAAGCAAACACGTGAGACGACAGCAAAGCCCTGCCTGCTAGCCACGACGCTCTACACCAAAGGCAACGACCTTTGGGCTGCGACCCTCGAGCCAGACGGGCTACCTGGGTGCATACCCGTGGCTTCACCACTCCCCTCTCCACCTCAGCTTCCCCGTCTACGTGATAGGGAACGTACTGTCTTGTGTTCACTGAGCCCAAACCGGTGAAGCATAAATCCTCTTTCCTCATGACCCAGGCGCTATTCTGAACCCTTGTTTGTGCCTCATCAATAACGTGTTTGTGGGTGAGACGAACTCCATGCTCTTACAGACTTTAGCCAAGGGGACAGACGCTGTGGGGATGACAGGGAGCTCAGGAAAGTTCCCAGGAACGGAGTTGAGTTCAACTTTGAGACCACAGGAGATGAAGAAGTAGCCCTGCATGCCATGATGGAATCGGGAAGATGGAGGCGCGTTGGTGGGAGGAAGGGGCAGAGTCCCAGGACAATTCCCTTTCTGGGATTTGGGGTCCGCATGTTTGTGTGTTTGTCTTTCATCTCAAGAAGCTGCAGAATTCCATGTAAAGCAGGCACATACATTTTTTACCGTAATCCTTGCATTTCGCTCCACATAAAACCAATGGCTTCGGGCTGAGCCCCGGTGGCGTAGTGGTTGTGCGCGGGACTGCGGCCCACTGGGACGGAGGTTCAATTCCAGCAGTGGGGCTGGCCCTCCTACTTCCACCACCGGAGAGCAGCGATGCCCCCCCCCCAAAAAATTATAAAAAAAAACCCAAAACAATGGCTTCAAGTAATCTGATGGTAGAGTCCGCCTGTTTCTCCCACCCTTACACACACACACACACACACACACACACACACACACCCCACCATTGGGAGTTAGAGAAGGAAGTTCTCCGGTACGTGGCGTCCCCTATACCCTTGCCAGTAGGACTCTGGTGACATCGTGCAGCATGAGCTGGGCTGCTACCCCAAAGGTCACCAGTCCAAACTTGCCAGCTGCTCCTGGGGAGAAAGGCTTGCTGGCTCTGACCCTCCATGAGATGATCCTGCCTTGTCTGGGGGGGCTGTGCTGGAATCGAGTTTGGCTTGAGGTTTTCCGACACCCCCTAGCCAGATGCAACCACACAGCTGAATGCCTTCTCGCCGTGACAGAGCATTTCCAAGAGATCAGGCCTCTAAGGAGTCCCGGGGGTGCGGTGAACAGCCAAGTATTTGACTCCACACCCACGCTGAGGCTCCCAAGCAAGCTGCCTCCAAAAGGTCACAGCAGTTCTGCTCTGACACCCAGCCAGTCACCGTCCCGACCCACTCCACGGTACCAGGCTCAACCAGGTCTGCTGTGGAAAACGCTCTTTGTTTGTTTTTTGTTTTTTTTTGTTGTTTTTTGGGGCATCGCTGCTCTCCGGTGGTGGGAGGCCCAGCCCTACTGCTGGAATCGAACCTCCATCCCAGTGGGCCGCAGTCCCGCGCACAACCACGATGTCACTGGGGCTCAGCCCCCGCTTTGTTTTTCACACAAGCTGTAGCGTATGGTGTCCCATGAAGGGGCATCTACACGAAGATCAGCACCTGACGGTTTCAATAATTAATATTCATGCTAGTGGTCGCCGCGGCCACTAACCTGCTGGTACTTATAAGGTACCCGGCGTGGGCTCCAATGGCTGGGTTGTTGTTCTTTTCTGTCATGGCGTTGGCAAGCCCACGCGCGGCTGTAATCCATAGTGTTCTCACTGGCCAGAATTTCTTCCTGGTCCTTGGTAGTCTGGAAGCTCTGAATGACAAGGCTTCAGCATCATAGCCACTGACAGACCTCCCCTGGCAGGTTGGGGAGGGGCAGCTGTGCACGAGATATCTTGCCTGGAGATGGGACCGGGGCTTCCGCATGGGCCTTCAACTCCCAAAGCTCCTCTGGCCTATGCCAGCCCTGCACGCCACTGCTGACAGGCCACCGAGTATGCGGGTCTCATGATGGAGATGGATCGAGAGGCCGTCCTCAAGGTTCGCAGTTGAAACCCACCAGGTGCCATTCAGGGAGTAGGGGGTTGGGGAGGGGGAAGACAGACCTTTCTCCTTCCATAAAGAGTCGGGGTCTTAGAGACTCACAGGGCCAGGTCTGCCCTGTCCTGTAGGGTCGTGAGGCGTCCACATCGACTCCGTGGCCATGAGTTTAATTGGCTGGTTGGCTGGATGGCTGGTGGGGTTGATGCAGACCAGTAAGCTGGCTGCAGGTAAGAAAGCAGGGCTCCTTACAAAAAGCAAACAATCCAGGTAGTGGAATTGAGACATCCAGGTTCGGCTTTTCTTTTCCTAAAAGTTCTCCCAGGACCCTTCCACACCTGTCCATGTGTGTGCTGCGAGACTGCCTGCCATGAGCTGGAAGCGGGGAAGGCGTCCCGGATTTTGGGGCAGTAAGAGTTAAAGCCACCATGATACCTTCTCCTGCTTTCAGACAGAAAAAGAAGGGGGTGGTTCCTGGCAACAGGGGTGCCAACTGAAGGATGGCATGAGCCGTCAACACATGGGCCTGGCAGCTGGTAGCCTCAAACTTCTAACAACCGCTCGGCTCACTCTGTCTGTTCTCCTTCTGGGGGCTGGCTGAGGGGCCTCCCCCCTTGCTCTTCTCACCAGGTTTGAGTCTCTGCCTTGTCGGCCAGGCCGGGATGGAAGGAGTGTCACAGGAGACTGGCAGAGTGCTGCCTGCTTCCTAGGCCAGGACTAGTCTGGACTCATCTGAAATCTTCAAAGAGGAGGCTGAGCAGGGGGGCTTTAGAGGGTCCCCCCTTAGCTCACCACGGTGGGGGGGGGTCTCTGTTCCTAATGAGTCCTCCACACTCTCCCCTGCTGAGCCAAGGAAGCAGGAAGCAGCAGGTCAGAGAGGGTCAAGCAATGTTTCCCAGGCCAGTCTGTCGGGAGTCTCCAGAAGCCCACTTAATGAAGCACCCTATAAAGATGTGTATCATTAGATGTGCAAGCATCGCTGCCCTGTGCTAAAGAGGATCTCACCGATGCCCACTCCTCCCCTATTCCTAAGCGCTCTCCAGCAACACAACCTCCGCATGGTCTCATTCCCCACAAGGCTGCACATTCGTGCCACCGTGGTGTGGTTTGGAAAGCGCCACAGGAAGATGAATCAGGAGAGATCATCTTTCTGTTTCGTAAGAAGGCAGTCTGGTATAACCAGTTCACACTGACTTTTGCTTCACACAGAATCGGCCTGGCAACAGCGAGGGCCAACCAGCGACGAGACAAACAGGGGGCACCACCGATGGCAAGACTGCTGACCTCGGCCACGTCCTCCAGTGAGAGAAGGGGGGCGGGGGCTGTTATCTCTGGCTTAGCATATGCCCTGTTCCTAATGGGCAAGGACGCTGCTCAACCGGAACGGACACCACAAGCCAACAGACAAAATGCTTTTCCTGAAACTAAACCTAGGGCCGGGCAGCGCTGACAGGCCAGGCCATGTTCAACAGCCAGAGCAGCAGCAGCTGCTGAATGTCACTCTCAGTTCCTTGTGGGGCAGTAGCCCAAAGCCAGGGCCAGAGATGTTGTTCGCAGAGAGGGAAACGGAGACGAATCCCTGAGTCAAACACCAGGGAAAGGAAGAGCCAGAGGTTGAACAATCACTGGTGCAAACCTCAGGCCCAATCCCCGTTCTAATCCC